>JAIUZE010074786.1:0-35043 GCA_022085475.1 Heliosperma pusillum
AGTCGGGGCCTGGCATCCTAAGAGTTCCGCTTTGGGAAGGGAGCCAGCTTAAGTACTAGCCATCTCTGCTTAGGGGGTCGCCTAGCAGAGTTTCTTGTGTACGGTTATGTCATGAGACGGGGAATGGAATAGCTGTTGTCGCTAGGTCTGATCAGTCTAGGACTAGGATGTTTTCCTACCTTTTGGTATAGCCTCGAGTTACAGAAGTCGTCTATTGACTGTGCTAAGAACTTATGCCTGTTTGTAGAAGTATTGGTCTTTCATGTTTGTATGATTCTATGAGTTTTAGAAGGTGAGATGCAAGCCGGCTAAGATTGATAGAGTTTGGATTACCGATTGTTACCTGATTCACATGATTACGTGTTGATTAGGGTTTGAGTGTATCACGGCCATGTTTCTGAGAGGAACCTCGGAGCTAGCATACCAGCTTCCCTACCTCGAGTTATAGTTTATTATCGGTTTCACATGATAGCTTTCACATGCTAGGTTATTTGTTAGTTATCTGTTTCATAACATGAAAAGCATATCATATATGTTTAAGTTTTGTATTTTCCATATACATTGCTTTTATGTTATTCATGTTTCATTAAACTCGACATTTCGTGGCTGGGAGAACTCGGAGTTACTCCCCACTGACTGTGGCTTCCGTGTTTATATTTAATGCGGTCGAACAGGTGGTGAATGCATATTTGGGGTACATTGACGAGCTAGCGAGCGAAGTATTTACCTTGGACCTATATTCGGTTCTTAGATTGTATATTATTATACACTCTTTTATTTCCGTATTTATACGGGAGATATGTCTCCCGTCTTGTATATTCCTTTTGTATAATATTATTTCGTTTTGTAATGACCCTTTTTATTTATGACACCCTTCGTTATGTTTTTAAATTATTTTTTTTTCTTTCCGCAAATTTGAGGGTGTCACAACAACTCCCTTTCCTTTGTCTGTGGTTGATTGGCTGGTTGTCTTAGGGGTCTCTCCCATCCTAATACCACTGTAAGGCTTGTATGCAGGTCTAGTAACAGGCTTAGGTAGAGCTGGTTTGGTTTTCCCCATTTTTTCAACCCTCAAAGCCAGGTTGACAACATCATCATAGGACCACAAAGGTTGCATCCTTACTCTAGTAGCAATGCTCCTATCTAGCCCCCCTAAGAATCTAGCAATCCTTTGCTCAGGTTTCTCATTGATCTCACACTGGAGAGTCAATTGCTCAAAGTCCCTTAGGTATGCCTCTACAGACCTCTCTTCTTGCTTCAGTTTGGATAGTTTAATGAACAGATCTTGGGTGTAGTCTTTAGTGACAAATTTGTTTAGCATCTTCTTTTTCAGTTTTGACCAAGACCTAAGAGGTTCCTTACCCTCCTTAATCCTTTGGTGCTTTAAGTTATCAAACCATAGAGATGCATATCCTTTCAATCTTAGCACATCAACTTTAAAAGACTTAATATCAGAGTAACTCTTGTATTCAAATACCTTCTCAACATCCCTAATCCATTCTAATAGATCATCAGGGTTTAAACTACCAGAGAATTCAGGAATTTCTACCTTGAGATGCTTGTCAGTGTGCTCTGGAATCTCCTCATAGGTTCTGTTGCTTTCTCCTGAGTCTGACCCTTCTTCCTCCTGCAGGGGCTGTCCTCTTCCCATGCCCATGTGGCCACGACCTCTGCCTCTGCCTCTAGGGGGTGGTCTTCCCCTCAGTGGATGTGTAATGTTCTCCATGACAGTGTTCAAGGCAGCCAGCACTACATTGACAGTGCCTGCTAGCTGATCCACCTTGCCTTCAATACCTGCAAGCCTCTCTTCACTCATTGGGTTATTTTTTGTGTTTTTGTTGTAGTTAGGATAACAATGGCCTCACAACCAAAGCTCTGATGCCAGAATTGCAGTGATATTATAGGGGTGTGTTAGGAATTGGACCCTAGACTCCTATCTAGCACTGGATATGGATGTTACTCAACTCCCACAGCTCAACACAGGGAATCAAACAACAAACTAGACTAGCTAAGACTCCTTACCACAGCCAAGCACAGGTAAGCAGACTTGAACTAAACAACAAGCAAACACCCCACAGTCTATGCACAGGGATATCTAACTTGCCACAGACTTAGATCAACAACCACAGCCTAGCACAGGATGTTATCAGGCCTGACTTTCAACTAAGACAAAGCACAAGTTGGAAAGATTTTGGAAATGAGAACAATGCTCAAGTTTTTTCATTCAATAATCAACTGCCTTGTACAAAAGAGCATGGGTCCTTATATAGGCCTCAATGCTTGATCTAATATAACCCTAGAGGATCATCTAAGGGCCACGATTAGTTGCTGAAAGATAACAAAATACTGGCTACAAATACAGACTGACAATACAAAAGAAAACAGACAAAATGCAGACATTTGATAGTGACATGCTCCAGGTTGTGTTTGTTGCTTGGTGTTGGTTTGAAGCTTGTGGACGAGGCTCATCAATGCTCCTTGACCTTCTTCTGCAGTAGTTCTAATAGTAGGGAAGACAAGGAAAGACTTTTGGAGATAGTCTTTCTGTTTTTAGCTAGAAATGGAAAAACTGTTTTATGCTTTATGCTTTAGGTAGGCTGTTTTGATTTGGATTTTTAGGGTAGTTGTGTTGTGTTTTGGAACTGGTTCCCTAGGACTTTTTTGGACCTAGGTGGGTAAGGTTTTTGCTGGGCTTGGTGGTAGCTGGTGGTTCAAAGTGTGGTGGTAGTTATGCCTTCCCCAAGGGACTGTTGTAGGCTGTTTTTGTGATTTTGTGGATGGGTGTTGGTGAGCTTGTTTTTGGCATGCTTGGCTCGTGTCTTGGCTCGTGTCCTGGCCAACATTGCTCAGCTTGCAGCTTCCCCTTTTGTTACCCATCCCTTGCCCCCAGATTGACCCCTGGATACCCATGTAGACCTCCCCTTGGGTAGCAATGCTTACCCCTTGATCCCCCTTGGCCTGCCCCTTGTCCCTAGTGTTGAGTTCTGCCCTGCCATGTGCCCCAGCTCCTGCTGCACCTAGCATCTTGGGCCAATAGAACTGATCTTGTAAATTCTCATAGGTTTTGTGTACCCCAAAGTGGCCAGCAAGTCCATTACAATGAACTTCCTTGACTAGCAGACCCCTGTAGGGCCCTTTGGGAATGCACAGCTTGTTCCCTTGGAAGAGGAAGCCATCATGTGTTAAGTATCTGCTCCTCTTCTTGAGCTGTCCCTCTGAGTACACCTCCCACTCCCCCTTGAAGTCTGGATCCTCTAGGTAGAGCTCCTTCATGATGCAGTGATATTATAGGGGTGTGTTAGGAATTGGATCCTAGACTCCTATCTAGCACTGGATATGGATGTTACTCAACTCCCACAGCTCAACACAGGGAATCAAACAACAAACTAGACTAGCTAAGACTCCTTACCACAGCCAAGCACAGGTAAGCAGACTTGAACTAAACAACAAGCAAACACCCCACAGTCTATGCACAGGGATATCTAACTTGCCACAGACTTAGATCAACAACATCTGGCCTGACTTTCAACCAAGACAATGCATAAGTTGGAAAGATTTTAGAAATGAGAACAATGCTCAGTTTTTTTTCATTCAATAACAACTGCCTTGTACAAAAGAGCATGGGTCCTTATATAGGCCTCAATGCTTGATGTGATTACAACCCTAGAGTATCATCTAAGGGCCAAGATTAACTATTAAAAGATGACAAAATACTGGCTAGAAATACAGACTGCTAATGCCAAAAGAAAAACAATAAAACAGACAAAATGCAGACATTTGACAATGACATGCTCCAGGTTGTGCTTGTTGCTTGGTGTTGGCTTGGAACTTGTGGACGAGGCTCATCAATGCTCCTTGACCTTCTTCTGCAGTAGTTCTAATAGGAGGGAAGACAAGGAAAGACTTTTGGAGATAGTCTTTCAGTTTTTAGCTAGAAATGGAAAGACTGCTTTATGCTTTATGCTTTGGGTAGGCTGTTTTGATTTGGATTTTTAGGGTAGTTGTGTTGTGTTTTGGAACTGGTTCCCTAGGACTTTTTTGGACCTAGGTGGGGAAGGTTTTAGCTGGGCTTGGTGGTAGCTGGTGGTTCAGAGTGTGGTGGTAGTTATGCCTTCCCCAAGTGATTGGTGTTAGCTGTTTTTGTGATTTTGTGGTGGGGTGTTGGTGGGCTTGTCTTTGGCTTGCTTGGCTCGTGTCTTGGCTCGTGTCCTGGCTCGTGTCCTGGCCAACATTGCTCAGCTTGCAGCTTCCCCTTTTGTTACCCATCCCTTGCCCCCAGATTGACCCCTGGATACCCATGTAGACCTCCCCTTGGGTAGCAATGCTTACCCCTTGATCCCCCTTGGCCTGCCCCTTGTCCCTAGTGTTGAGTTCTGCCCTACCCTGTGCCCCAGCTCCTGCTGCATCCTCCCCAGGTTGAATTGGGCTTGTCCTCAAGCCTTTAGCCTCCTCATCCTCAGAGTCTCCATAGTATGGATTGAGATCCCCTACATTGAAAGTGACATGAACCCCATATTCTCCTGGTAGGTCAACTTTGTATGCATTAGGCCCAACACTCTCTATGATTTCAAATGGACCATCAGCTCTAGGCATGAGTTTGTTCTTACTCCTAGCTGGAAACCTCTCCTTCCTTAAGTGAATCCACACTAAATCCCCTGGCACAAACTCCTTCTTGGACCTAGGAACCTTGGACTGTTTCTTGTACCTCTCACTTGCCCTTTCTATTTGCTTTCTGACTGTCTCATGAAGCTTCACCATCTGCTCAACCCTGCTCTTTGCATCAAAGTTCACCTCCTCCGTTGATATGTTAGCTAATTCCAGTGGCATAAGTGGGTTAATCCCATAGACCACCTCAAATGGACTGTGACCTGTTGCAGATGAGGGTGCTCTGTTGAAAGCAAACTCAGCATGAGCTAGCTTCAAGTCCCAATCCTTCAAGGACTTGCTTACCAGACACCTCAAGATCCTCCCTAGAGTCTTGTTTGTGACCTCAGTTTGGCCATCAGTCTGAGGGTGGTGAGAGGTGCTGAACAAAAGCCTGGTCTTCAAGAGCCTCCATAGTGTTTTCCAGAAGTAACTCATGAACTTAACATCCCTGTCTGAGACTATTGACTTAGGAACCCCATGTAGTCTCCCAATCTCCTTCAAGTATAGCTCAGCAACACTTGCAGCATCCTCAGTCTTCTTGCAAGCCACAAAGTGAGCCATCTTGCTAAACCTGTCAACAACAACCATTACAGAATCCTTACCTCTTTGTGTCCTAGGTAGTGCAACAATAAAGTCCATGCTCACATCCTCCCAAGGTTTGTTTGGCACGGGTAGTGGAGTATAAGGTCCAGTCTGGAAAGAACTCTTGGCTTGTTGACATGTGGAGCACCTCCTGAGGACAACCTGAACATCCCCTATCATCCTGGGCCAGTAGAATTGATCCTGCAGTATTTCAAGTGTCTTTTGAACACCAAAGTGTCCCCCTAGTCCTCCTGAGTGTACTTCCCTGATGAGTAGATCCCTGTAAGAACCCCTTGGAATGCATAGCTTGTTTCCTTGGAACAAGAACCCCTCCTGCAGCATGTACTTCCCCCCTTGAGTCCTTCCTCCTTCAGTTTGTGTGATCCATTCCTCAGCAAAGTCAGGGTCCTCCTTGTACAATTCTTTCAGAAATTCAAACCCCAACACCCTTTGCTCCATGACTGCTAACAAAGAATGCCTCCTTGACAGTGCATCTGCCACAACATTCTGTTTCCCCTCCTTATACTTACTAGAGAATGTAAAGGATTGTAGAAACTCTACCCACTTGGCATGCCTGTGATTCAGCTTGTGTTGGCCACTGATATACTTCAATGCCTCATGATCTGAGTGCAGAACAAAGGCTTTGGCTTCAAGTAGTGCCCCCAATGCATGACTGCTCTGATGATGGCATAGAATTCCTTATCATAAGTGGAGTACTTGAGCTTGGCACCATTCAGTTTCTCACTGAAATAAGCAACTGGTTTTTGCCCTTGTATCAACACTGCCCCAATGCCAACCCCACTAGCATCACATTCCACCTCAAACAGCTGATCAAAGTCAGGTAGTTTAAGGATTGGAGTCTCACACATCAACCTCTTGCTCCTCTCAAAGGATTGTTGGGCCTCCTCAGTCCACTGGAACTCCCCTTTCTTCAAGCACTCAGTGATGGGTGCTACAACTGAACTGAAGTTCTTGATGAACCTCCTATAGAATGAAGCCAACCCATGGACCCCCCTTACCTCAGTGATGGTTTTAGGTGTAGGCCATGTTTGAATGGCTGCAACCTTCTCCTGATCAACTGAGATTCCTCTTCCTGACACAATGTACCCTAGAAATGCAACCTCCTCGACCATGAAGGTACACTTCTCTAGCTTCCCATACAGCTTCTGTTCCTTTAAGATCCCAAAGATTGTTTCAAGGTGCCTGAGATGTTCCCCTCTGCTGCTATTATACACTAGGATGTCATCAAAGTAAACCACAGCAAACCTGCCCAAACAAGGCCTCAACACTTCTGTCATAAGTCTCATGAAGGTGCTTGGTGCATTGGATAGTCAAAATGGCATGACAAGCCATTCATACAGACCATGTTTTTTCTTGAATGCAGTCTTCCATTCATCCCCCTCTCTGAGCCTCACCTGATGGTAACCCTGCCTTAGATCAATCTTAGAAAAGACCTGAGCTCCACTTAGCTCATCAAGCATGTCATCTAGCCGTGGAATGGGGAACCTATACTTGACTGTAATGTTGTTGATTGCCCTGCTGTCAGTGCACATCCTCCAGGTGCCATCCTTCTTAGGCACTAGTAGAGCAGGTACAGCACAAGGGCTTAGGGACTCCCTCACAAACCCTTTGCTCATAAGCTCCTCACTCTGCTTCTGCAACTCCTTGGTGGCAGTTGGGTCACTCCTGTAGGCTGGCCTATTTGGCAGCACAGAACCTGGGACCAAATCAATGTGGTGCTCAATCCCTCTTAGGGGTGGTAGTCCATCTGGTAACTCTCTTGGAAAGACCTCCTTGTATCTCAAGATCAAAGGTTCAACCTCTGCTGGCAACTTGGAACCTTCCCCTTCTGTGACTTCCTTAGATAGCAAGATGATCACAGGTTGTTCTTGCTTCATCTCCTTGATCATAGCTGCCTCTGATAAAAACAACACCCCATTGACCTCCTCTGGCACATTGGGACTCCCATAATTCCTCTGGTTGGGTGGTAGAGGTGTCAAAGTTACCTTTTTTCCCCCATGCCTGAAGCTATAGGTGTTATCCCTACCCTGATGAGTGGTGTTTCTATCAAACTCCCAAGGCCTCCCTAGTAGTAGGTGACAGGCATCCATTGGTACTACATCACACAATACCTCATCTTGGTATACCTTACCAATAGAGAATGGCACCAGGCATTGCCTATCAACCCTCACCTCAGCCCCCTTGTTAAGCCATCTCAGTTTATAGGGGTGTGGATGCTCTTGAGTAATCAGACTTAGCTTGTTCACTAGGGTGATGGAAGCCACATTGGTACAACTTCCCCCATCAATGATCAAGTTGCATACCCTCTCTTGAATGGTGCACCTGCTTCTGAATATCAAAGACCTCTGGTCATCCTCCAATGGAGTATGTTGAGAGTGCATGACCCTCCATAGGACCAAGTTATTGCAGCAGGAGCTGGGGCACAGGGCAGGGCAGAATTCAACACTAGGGACAGGGGGCAGGCCAAGGGGGATCAAGGGGTGAGCATTGGCAACCAAGGGGAGGTCTACATGGGTATCCAAGGGTCAATCTGGGGGCAAGGGATGGGTAACAAAAGGGGAAGCTGCAAGCTGAGCAATGTTGGCCAGGACATGAGCCAGGACACGAGCCAAGACACGAGCCAAGCAAGCCAAAGACAAGCCCACCAACACCCCACCACAATATCACAAAAACAGCCTAACCAACACCCCACCACAATATCACAAAAACAGCCTACACCAGTCACTTGGGGAAGGCATAACTACCACCACACTCTGAACCACCAGCTACCACCAAGCCCAGCTAAAACCTTACCCACCTAGGTCCAAAAAAGTCCTAGGGAACCAGTTCCAAAACACAACACAACTACCCTAAAAATCCAAATCAAAACAGCCTACCTAAAGCATAAAGCATAAAGCAGTCTTTCCATTTCTAGCTAAAAACTGAAAGACCATCTCCAAAAGTCTTTCCTTGTCTTCCCTACTATTAGAACTATTGCAGAAGAAGGTCAATGAGTATTAATGCGCTTCGTCCACAAGCTTCAAGCCAACACCAAGCAACAAAGCACAACCTGGAGCATGTCACTGTCATGTGTCTGCAATTGTCTGCTTTCAGTTTTCTTTTGTAGTTTCAGTCTGAAATTGTAGCCAGTAACTTGTCACGTTTATGTAGATTAATCCTGGCCCTTAGATGTTATTCTAGGGTTGTATTAGATCAAGCATTGAGGCCTATATAAGGACCCATGCTCTTTTGTATAAGGCAGTTGATTATTGAATGAAAAAAACTGAGCATTGTTCTCATTTCTAAAATCTTTCCAACTTATGCATTGTCTTGGTTGAAAGTCAGGCCAGATAACTTCCTGTGCTAGGCTGTGGTTGTTGATCTAAGTCTGTGGCAAGTTAAGATATCCCTGTGCATAGACTGTGGGGTGTTTTGCTTGTTGTTTAGTTCAAGTTTGCTTACCTGTGCTTGGCTGTGGTAAGGAGCCTTAACTAGTCTAGTTTGTTGTTTGATTCCCTGTGTTGAGCTGTGGGAGTTGAGTAACATCCATATCCAGTGCTAGATAGGAGTCTAGGGTTCAATTCCTAACACACCCCTATAATATCACTGCAATTCTGGCATCAGAGCTTTGGTTGTGAGGCCATTGTTATCCTAACTACAACAAAAACACAAAAAATAACCCAATGAGTGAAGAGAGGCTTGCAGGTATTGAAGGCAAGGTGGATCAGCTAGCAGGCACTGTCAATGTAGTGCTGGCTGCCTTGAACACTGTCATGGAGAACATTGCTCCTCCACTGAGGGGAAGACCACCCCCTAGAGGCAGAGGCAGAGGTCGTGGCCACATGGGCATGGGAAGAGGACATCCCCTGCAGGAGGAAGAAGGGTCAGACTCAGGAGAAAGCAACAGAACTTATGAGGAGATTCCAGAGCACACTGACAAGCATCTCAAGGTAGAAATTCCTGAATTCTCTGGTAGTTTAAACCCTGATGATCTATTAGAATGGATTAGGGATGTTGAGAAGGTATTTGAATACAAAAGTTACTCTGATATTAAGTCTTTTAAAGTTGCTGTGCTAAGATTGAAAGGGTATGCATCCCTATGGTTTGACAACTTAAAGCACCAAAGGATTAAGGAGGGTAAGGAACCTCTTAGGTCTTGGTCAAAACTGAAAAAGAAGATGCTAAACAAATTTGTCACTAAAGACTACACCCAAGATCTGTTCATTAAACTATCCAAACTGAAACAAGAAGAGAGGTCTGTAGAGGCATACCTCAGGGACTTTGAGCAATTGACTCTCCAGTGTGAGGTCAATGAGAAACCTGAGCAAAGGATTGCCAGATTCTTAGAGGGTCTAGATAGGAGCATTGCTGCTAGAGTAAGGATGCAACCTTTGTGGTCCTATGATGATGTTGTCAACCTGGCTTTGAGGGTTGAAAAAATGGGGAAAACCAAACCAGCTCTACCTAAGCCTGTTACTAGACCTGCATACAAACCTTACAGTGGTATTAGGATGGGAGAGACCCCTAAGACAACCAGCCAATCAACCACAGACAAAGGAAAGGGAGTTGTGAACTCTAAACCCAACCCCACCCCAACTGAGAACAAAATCAGATGTTTCCAATGCCAAGGTTATGGTCACTTTAGGAAGGATTGTCCTTCTAAGAGAACCATGACACTTATGGAGGTAGAAGAGTGGGAGAAGGAGGGATTAGTTGAGTATGAGGTTGATGACAGCATGGTGTTAGAGGTAGTGACAGCTGAGGAGGAACCAATGCAGGACTTGGTCATGGCTCATCCTGATACAGGCCATAACTTGGTCCTATGGAGGGTCATGCACTCTCAACATACTCCATTGGAGGATGACCAGAGGTCCTTGATATTCAGAAGCAGATGCACCATTCAAGAGAGGGTCTGCAACTTAATCATTGATGGGGGGAGTTGTACCAATGTAGCTTCCATCACCCTAGTAAACAAGCTAAGTCTGATTACTCAAGAGCATCCCCACCCCTACAAACTGAGATGGCTTAACAAGGGGGCTGAGGTGAGGGTTGATAGGCAATGCCTGGTCCCATTCTCTATTGGGAAGGTATACCAAGATGAAGTGTTGTGTGATGTAGTACCAATGGATGCCTGTCACCTACTACTAGGGAGGCCTTGGGAGTTTGATAGGAACACCACTCATCAGGGGAGGGATAACACCTATAGCTTCAGGCATGGGGGAAAGAAGGTAACTTTGACACCTCTACCACCCAACCAGAGGAATTATGGGAGTCCCAATGTGCCAGAGGAGGTCAATGGGGTGTTGTTTTTATCAGAGGCAGCTATGATCAAGGAGATGAAGCAAGAACAACCTGTGATCATCTTGCTATCTAAGGAAGTTACAGAAGGGGAAGGTTCCAAGTTGCCAGCAGAGGTTGAACCTTTGATCTTGAGATACAAGGAGGTCTTTCCAAGAGAATTACCAGATGGACTACCACCCCTAAGAGGGATTGAGCACCACATTGATTTGGTCCCAGGTTCTGTGCTGCCAAATAGGCCAGCCTACAGGAGTGACCCAACTGCCACCAAGGAGTTGCAGAAGCAGATTGAGGAGCTTATGAGCAAAGGGTTTGTGAGGGAGTCCCTAAGCCCTTGTGCTGTACCTGCTCTACTAGTGCCTAAGAAGGATGGCACCTGGAGGATGTGCACTGACAGCAGGGCAATCAACAACATTACAGTCAAGTATAGGTTCCCCATTCCAAGGCTAGATGACATGCTTGATGAGCTAAGTGGAGCTCAGGTCTTTTCTAAGATTGATCTAAGGCAGGGTTACCATCAGGTGAGGCTCAGAGAGGGGGATGAATGGAAGACTGCATTCAAGACAAAACATGGTCTGTATGAATGGCTTGTCATGCCATTTGGACTATCCAATGCACCAAGCACCTTCATGAGACTTATGACAGAAGTGTTGAGGCCTTGTTTAGGCAGGTTTGCTGTGGTTTACTTTGATGACATCCTAGTGTATAGTAGCAGCAGAGGGGAACATCTCAGACACCTTGAAACAATCTTTGGGATCTTAAAGGAGCAGAAGCTGTATGGGAAGCTAGAGAAGTGTACCTTCATGGTTGAGGAGGTTGCATTTCTAGGGTACATTGTGTCAGGAAGAGGAATCTCAGTTGATCAGGAGAAGGTTGCAGCCATTCAAACATGGCCTACACCTAGAACCATCACTGAGGTGAGGGGGTTCCATGGGTTGGCTTCATTCTATAGGAGGTTCATCAAGAACTTCAGTTCAGTTGTAGCACCCATCACTGAGTGCTTGAAGAAAGGGGAGTTCCAGTGGACTGAGGAGGCCCAACAATCCTTTGAGAGGATCAAGAGGTTGATGTGTGAGCCTCCAATCCTTAAACTACCTGACTTTGATCAGCTGTTTGAGGTGGAGTGTGATGCTAGTGGGGTTGGCATTGGGGCAGTGTTGATACAAGGGCAAAAGCCAGTTGCTTATTTCAGTGAGAAACTGAATGGTGCCAAGCTCAAGTACTCCACTTATGATAAGGAATTCTATGCCATCATCAGAGCAGTCATGCATTGGGGGCACTACTTGAAGCCAAAGCCTTTTGTTCTGCACTCAGATCATGAGGCATTGAAGTATATCAGTGGCCAACACAAGCTGAATCACAGGCATGCCAAGTGGGTAGAGTTTCTACAATCCTTTACATTCTCTAGTAAGTATAAGGAGGGGAAACAGAATGTTGTGGCAGATGCACTGTCAAGGAGGCATTCTTTGTTAGCAGTCATGGAGCAAAGGGTGTTGGGGTTTGAATTTCTGAAAGAATTGTACAAGGAGGACCCTGACTTTGCTGAGGAATGGATCACACAAACTGGAGGCGGAAGGACTCAAGGGGGGAAGTACATGCTGCAGGAGGGGTTCTTGTTCCAAGGAAACAAGCTATGCATTCCAAGGGGTTCTTACAGGGATCTACTCATCAGGGAAGTACACTCAGGAGGACTAGGGGGACACTTTGGGGTTCAAAAGACACTTGAAATACTGCAGGATCAATTCTACTGGCCCAGGATGATAGGGGATGTTCAGGTTGTCCTCAGGAGGTGCTCCACATGTCAACAAGCCAAGAGCTCTTTCCAGACTGGACCTTACACTCCACTACCAGTGCCAAACAAACCTTGGGAGGATGTGAGCATGGACTTTATTGTTGCACTACCCAGAACACAAAGAGGTAAGGATTCTGTAATGGTTGTTGTTGACAGGTTTAGCAAGATGGCTCACTTTGTGGCTTGCAAGAAGACTGAGGATGCTGCAAGTGTTGCTGAGCTATACTTGAAGGAGATTGTGAGGCTGCATGGGGTTCCTAAATCAATAGTCTCAGACAGGGATGTTTAAGTTCATGAGTTACTTCTGGAAAACACTATGGAGACTATTGAGGACCAGGCTTTTGTTCAGCACTTCTCACCACCCTCAGACTGATGGCCAAACTGAGGTCACAAACAAGACTCTAGGGAGGATCTTGAGGTGTCTGGTAAGCAAGTCCTTGAAGGATTGGGACTTGAAGCTGGCTCATGCTGAGTTTGCTTTCAACAGAGCACCCTCATCTGCAACAGGTTACAGCCCATTTGAGGTTGTCTATGGGATTAACCCACTTATGCCACTGGAATTAGCTAATATACCAAGGGAGGAGGTGAACTTTGATGCAAAGAGGAGGGTTGAGCAGATGGTGAAGCTTCATGAGGCAGTCAGAAAGCAGATAGAAAGAGCAAATGAGAGGTACAAGAAACAGTCCAAGGTTCCTAGGTCCAAGAAGGAGTTTGTGCCAGGGGATTTAGTGTGGCTCCACGTGAGGAAGGAGAGGTTCCCAGCTAGGAGGAAGAACAAACTCATGCCTAGAGCTGATGGTCCATTTGAAATCATAGAAAGTGTTGGTCCTAATGCATACAAGGTTGATCTACCAGGAGACTATGGGGTTCATGGCACTTTCAATGTAGGGGATCTCCGTCCATACTATGGGGATTCTGGAGATGAGGAGGCTACAGGCTTGAGGACAAGCCCAATTCAACCAGGGGAGGATGCAGCAGGAGCTGGGGCACAGGGCAGGGCAGAATTCAACACTAGGGACAGGGGGCAGGCCAAGGGGGATCAAGGGGTGAGCATTGGCAACCAAGGGGAGGTCTACATGGGTATCCAAGGGTCAATCTGGGGGCAAGGGATAGGTAACAAAAGGGGAAGCTGCAAGATGAAGCAATGTTGGGACAGGACACGACAAGAACAAAGACAAGCCACAAAACACCCCACCACAATATCACAAAAAAAGCCTACAATATGCACAAAAACCAGCCTCACCAGTCACTGGGGACGACATAACTACACCACACTCTGAACTCACCAGCTACCACCAAGCCAGCTAAAACCGTATCCCACCCTAGGTCCAAAAAAGTACCAGGGGGGGAACAGTTCCAAAACACAACACAACTACCCTAAAAATCCAAATCAAAACAGCCTACCTAAAGCAACAAGCCTTAAAGCAGTCTTTCCATTTCTAGCTAAAACACTGGAAAGACAATATCCAAAAGTCTTCCTTGTCTTCCCTACTATTAGGACTATGGCAGAAGAAGGTCAATGAGGTATTAATGCGCTTCGTCCACAAGCTTTCCAGCCAAAACACCAAGCAACAAAGCAACAACCTGGAGCAGTCAATGTCATGTGCTGCAATTGTCTGTTTTCAGTTTCTTTTGTAGTTTCGTCTGAAATTGTAGCCAGTCACTTGTACGTTTATGTAGATAATCCTGGCCCTTACGATGTTATGCTAGGGTTGTATTAGATACAAGCATTTGAGGCCTATATAAGGACCCATTGCTTTTTGTATAAGGCAGTGATTATGAACGAAAAAAACTGAGCATTGTTCTCATTTCTAAAATCTTTCCAACTTATGCATTGTCTTGGTTGAAAGTCAGGCCAGATAACTTCCTGGGCTAGGCTGTGGTTGTTGATCTAAGTCTGTGGCAAGTTAAGATATCCCTGTGCATAGACTGTGGGGTGTTTTGCTTGTTGTTTAGTTCAAGTCTGCTTAACTGTGCTTGGCTGTGGTAAGGAGCCTTAACTAGTCTAGTTTGTTGTTTGATTCCCTGTGTTGAGCTGTGGGAGTTGAGTAACATCCATATCCAGTGCTAGATAGTCTAGGGTTCAATTCCTAACACACCCCTATAATATCACTGCAGTTATGGCCTGTGTCAGGATGAGCCCCTGACCAAGTCCTGCATTGGTTCCTCCTCAGCTGTCACTACCTCTAACACCATGCTGTCATCAACCTCATACTCAACTAATCCCTCCTTCTCCCACTCTTCTACCTCCATAAGTGTCATGGTTCTCTTAGAAGGACAGTCCTTCCTAAAGTGACCATAACCTTGGCATTGGAAACATCTGATTTTGTTCTCAGTTGGGGTGGTGTTGGGTTTAGAGCTCACAACTCCCTTTCCTTTGTCTGTGGTTGATTGGCTGGTTGTTTTAGGGGTCTCTCCCATCCTAATACCACTGTAAGGTTTGTATGCAGGTCTAGTAACAGGCTTAGGTAGAGTTGGTTTGGTTTTCCCCATTTTTTCAACCCTTAAAGCTAGGTTGACAACATCATCATAGGACCACAAAGGTTGCATCCTTACTCTGGCAGCAATGCTCCTATCTAGACCCTCTAAGAATCTGGCAAGCCTTTGCTCAGGTTTCTCATTGACCTCACACTGGAGAGTCAATTGCTCAAAGTCTCTTAGGTAAGCCTCTACCGACCTCTCTTCTTGTTTCAGTTTGGATAGTTTAATGAACAGATCTTGGGTGTAGTCTTTAGTGACAAATTTGTTTAGCATCTTCTTTTTCAGTTTTGACCAAGACCTAAGAGGTTCCTTACCCTCCTTAATCCTTTGGTGCTTTAAGTTGTCAAACCATAGGGATGCATACCCTTTCAATCTTAGCACCGCAACTTTAAAAGACTTAATATCAGAGTAACTTTTGTATTCAAATACCTTCTCAACATCCCTAATCCATTCTAACAGATCATCAGGGTTTAAACTACCAGAGAATTCAGGAATTTCTACCTTGAGATGCTTGTCAGTGTGCTCTGGAATCTCCTCATAAGTTCTGTTGCTTTCTCCTGAGTCTGACCCTTCTTCCTCTTGCAGGGGCTGTCCTCTTTTCATGCCCATGTAGCCACGACCTCTGCCTCTGCCTCTAGGGGGTGGTCTTCCCCTCAGTGGAGGAGCAATGTTCTCCATGACAGTGTTCAAGGCAGCCAGCACTACATTTATAGTGCCTGCTAGCTGATCCACCTTGCCTTCAATGCCTGCAAGCCTCTCTTCACTCATTGGGTTATTTTTTGTGTTTTTGTTGTAGTTTGGATAACAATGGCCTCACAACCAAAGCTCTGATGCCAGAAATGCAGTGATATTATAGGGGTGTGTTAGGAATTGGATCCTAGACTCCTATCTAGCACTGGATATGGATGTTACTCAACTCCCACAGCTCAACACAGGGAATCAAACAACAAACTAGACTAGTTAAGACTCCTTACCACAGCCTAGCACAGGTAAGTAGACTTGAACTAAACAACAAGCAAACACCCCACAGTCTAAGCACATGGATATCTAACTTGCCACAGACTTAGATCAACAACCACAGCCTAGCACAGGAAGTTATCTGGCCTGACTTTCAACCAAGACAATGCATAAGTTGGAAAGATTTTAGAAATGAGAACAATGCTCAGTTTTTTTCATTCAATAACAACTGCCTTGTACAAAAGAGCATGGGTCCTTATATAAGCCTCAATGCTTGATGTGATTACAACCCTAGAGTATCATCTAAGGGCCAAGATTAACTATTAAAAGATGACAAAATACTGGCTAGAAATACAGACTGCTAATGCCAAAAGAAAAACAATAAAACAGACAAAATGCAGCCATTTGACAATGACATGCTCCAGGTTGTGCTTGTTGCTTGGTGTTGGCTTGGAACTTGTGGACGAGGCTCATCAATGCTCCTTGACCTTCTTCTGCAGTAGTTCTAATAGTAGGGAAGACAAGGAAAGACTTTTGGAGATAGTCTTTCAGTTTTTAGCTAGAAATGGAAAGACTGCTTTATGCTTTATGCTTTATGCTTTGGGTAGGCTGTTTTGATTTGGATTTTTAGGGTAGTTGTGTTGTGTTTTGGAACTGGTTCCCTAGGACTTTTTTGGACCTGGGTGGGTAAGGTTTTAGCTGGGCTTGGTGGTAGCTGGTGGTTCAGAGTGTGGTGGTAGTTATGCCTTCCCCAAGTGACTGGTGTAGGCTGTTTTTGTGATTTTGTGGTGGGGTGTTGGTGGGCTTGTCTTAGGCTTGCTTGGCTCGTGTCTTGGCTCGTGTCCTGGCTCGTGTCCTGGCCAACATTGCTCAGCTTGCAGCTTCCCCTTTTGTTACCCATCCCTTGCCCCCAGATTGACCCTTGGATACCCATGTAGACTTCCCCTTGGTTACCAATGCTCACCCCTTGATCCCCCTTGGCCTGCCCCTTGTCCCTAGTGTTGAATTCTGCCCTGCCCTGTGCCCCAGCTCCTGCTGCACATGAACTCAAAGCCTAGGACCCTCTGCTCCATGTATGTTAGCATCATAGACCTCCTAGATAGGGCATCAGCTACTACATTGTGTTTCCCTTCAATGTATTTGCTTGAGAAGGAGAAGGATTGGAGAAATTCCACCCACTTTGCATGCCTTGGGTTGAGCTTGTGCTGGCCATTAATAAACTTTAGGGCCTCATGATCTGAATGTAGTACAAAGGGCTTGGGTTTCAGATAGTGCCCCCAGTGGTTCAGGGCCCTTACTATTGCATAGAATTCCTTATCATAAGTAGAGTAGTTCAGCCTGGCTCCATTTAATTTCTCACTGAAGTAGGCTATAGGCTTCCTCTCTTGCACCAGCACAGCTCCAATGCCTAGCCCACTAGCATCACACTCTACCTCAAATAGCTTATTGAAGTCTGGTAGACCTAGCACAGGAGATCTACACAGCAGTTCCTTGATCAAGTTGAATGATTTCTCAGCCTTGTCACTCCAGTTGAACTCCCCCTTCTTCATACATTCAGTGATGGGAGCCATGATGGAACTGAAACCCTGGATGAATCTCCTATAAAAGGATGCCAGTCCATGAAAGCTCCTTACTTCAGTCACAGTTCTAGGTACAGGCCAGTCTTTCATAGCATTGACCTTTTCAGGATCAACAGCAACCCCATCTTTTGAGATTATGAACCCCAAGAAGTGAACTTCAGGTTGCATGAAAGTGCACTTCTCTAGCTTGCCAAATAGTTTGTTCTCCCTCAGAATTTCACATAGAATCTTCAGATGTTGCAAGTGTTCTCTCTTGTTGGAGCTATAGACCAGAATATCATCAAAGTAGACCACAATGAACTTCCCCAAATAGGGTCTTAGCACTTCTGTCATCAGTCTCATAAATGTGCTGGGGGCATTTGAGAGCCCAAAGGGCATCACTAGCCATTCATACAACCCATGCTTGGTTTTGAAAGCAGTTTTCCACTCATCCCCAGCTCTAATCCTCACTTGATGATAGCCTTGCCTAAGATCAATTTTGGTGAACAACTGAGCCCCACTTAGCTCATCAAGAATGTCATTAAGCCTAGGTATAGGGAACCTGTACTTAATGGTGATGTTGTTAATGGCTCTGCTGTCTATACACATCCTCCAGGTTCCATCTTTCTTTGGTACTAGTAGGGCAGGCACAGCACAAGGACTAAGAGACTCTCTAACATGACCCTTACTAAGCAGCTCTCCCACCTGAGATTGTAGCTCCTGTGTTGCCTTAGGTTCACTTCTATAGGCAGGTTTGTTGGGTAAGACAGCCCCAGGTACCAAGTCAATGTGATGCTCAATTCCCCTTAGTGGAGGTAACCCACTAGGAAGCTCATCTGGGAACACATCCTCATAGGCCTTCAGTAGATCCTGTACCTCCTCAGGAATATGACTAGGAATCAACCCAACTTCCTTGGTAAGGAGTACATACACTGGCCTCAGATCACTCAACTCTTGCACTATCTCTGATTCACTCAACATCAAGGCCTCTTTGGCAGTTTTTGTAATGAGGGGTGAATTTCCTTTTAAGGTAGGGGGTAAAGGAGCCAATATGATCTTCTTCTTCCCAAACTTGAATGAGTAAGTGTTCTCCCTACCCTGGTGGACAGCATCTCTATCAAACTCCCAAGGCCTACCCAGTAGAAGGTGGCAAGCATCCATGGGAAGCACATCACATAGAGCCTCATCAACATATCCCTTCCCAATGGAGAAGGGTACCACACACTGCTGATCAACTCTTACTTCAGCTCCCTTGTTTAGCCACCTAAGTTTGTAAGGGTGAGGGTGGTCCTTGGTTGGTAGGGTCAGTTTGTCTATCAGGGTTTTTGAAGCAACATTGGTACAACTCCCTCCATCTATGATCAGATTACAGACTCTCCCCTTGATGGTACACCTAGTCCTGAAGATTTGGTGCCTCTGGTCTTCCTCTAATGGTTGAGGTTGTGTATGCATCACTCTCCATGTTACTAGGCTTAACCCAGCATCAGGTTCCACCAGCTCCTCATTAACCTCCACCTCAGCTTCCTCCATCTCATCATCACACACCAAGATTTCATCCTCTCCCCAATGTACCACATCCAGGGTGCTAAGAGCTCTTTTGGTGGGACATTCCCTAGCAAAGTGACCATACCCTTGACATTGGAAACATTTCTTTAGGGGAATGGTTTTCTTTTGGCTCGACTCAACACCTTTACCTTTGTCAACAATAACAGGTGTTTTAGCAGGGATGACAGGTTCTCCTATCCTAGCCCCCACATAAGGTTTATAGGGTGTTCTTGATGGTGTTCTAGATTCACTGGTCTTTCCCTTTCCCAGTTTCTTCACCCTGAGGGCCAGGTTAACAGCTTCCTCAAAGGAATAGATGTTGTGCAATTTAACTTTGCTAGCCACCCTCTCATCAAGCCCTTCTAAGAACCTAGCAATCTTCTGCTCAGGCTTCTCCATAACCTCACATTGGAGAGTAAGTTGTTCAAAATCTCTTAAGTAGGATTCAACAGGTTTCTGGTCTTGTTTAAGGTGTGTCAGTTTAATGAACATGTCTTGGGTGTAATCCCTAGACACAAACTTATCTTTGAGTTTCTTTTTCAGTTTAGACCAAGACTTAACAGGTTCCTTACCCTCCCTACTCCTTTGATTTTTCATGTTTTCATACCATAGTGAGGCATATCCCTTAAGTTTCATAATAGCAATCTTAAAAGCTTTCCTATCAGAGTATCCCTTAAATTCAAAGATCCTTTCTACTGACCTTAGCCAATCTAGGAAGTCATCAGGGTTCATGCTACCTAAGAAGTCAGGAATTTCTACCTTTAGGTCTTTGTCATGGTGCCCTGGTTGATCCTGCTCTAAGCCATCTGATTCTGAAGCATCTTCTTGTTCCAGGTGGGGTCTTCTTCTACCTCCAATAGGTGGCATTGGTGCTCCCCTTCCTCGACCCCTGCCTCCCCTCATGTCATTGTTAAGATGACCATCAAGGAGTTCATTGACAGATCTTGTGACTTCCATTACAGTTCTGGTAAGGCCTTGGACTGTAGCCTCCAGCCCTGCAACTCTCTCTTCACTCATGGTTGTTTTTTGTGTTTTTAATGTAGTTGGGGAAAATGGACTCACAAACCAAAGCTCTGATAACCAATTTGCACTGAAATTATAGAGAAAATAGACAAGACACAAAAGAAAAGAAGGCTTGAACTGAGCACACTAGTTATGTTTGTTTTCTGGACTGAATACTGAGGTTAGGACAGATAGAACCTTAACCAAAGCACACAGCCAATGGTTGAGGGTTGAGACTTGGCCCCAGCACACAGCAAAGAACCTAGACTCTCTTCCCAGCACACAGCAAAGGAAGGATACTCCAGCACACAGCCAAGAGTTCAAACAGAAACAATGTTTCAGTTCTTAAAGTTTTACTCAAATCTGATTTGCATTTCATTAGGTAAAGGCCTTATATAGGCAGCAAGGATACATCTCAGACGTTAGGATACACCTAGGGCCACAAAGGCTTACAACATGAAACAAAATAACAGCTACAAACTGAAAAGAGTACTGACATAAAGTAGATAAAGTATGTCTTGGGTATGTCTTGGGACAATCTTCCTTAATTGTTTTGATCAGGTATGTCTTGGATGAAGAGTGGACTTTTAAGCTTGGGTTTGTGAGCCAAACTGAAGTAGGATGGATCCCAAAGATGTGCTGAAGGTCCCTCACGTATTGTTTGTTCAAAAGAGGAAGGTTGACAGTGACATATTAACTACTGTACAAAGGGTTGAAATCTGACTGTTGAACTTGGTCCCTAGACTAACCTTTTATGTGGACGTTTTCTCAAGAAGAAATCCTGGACAAAAGTGTAAAGGACTCTCCCTAGGACCAAGTTTGAGCACTGGTTGGATGTGTCTAGGTGTAGAAGCTCACCATGGACCCTGCCCAAGGTGACTGAGGCTGAATTGTGCTTGGGCTGTTTTCTTGTTGTCTGTTGGGGTTGGGATTGTTTTTGTGGGTTGTTCTCTGGCTGTAGGGTGGGTTGTTTTTGTTGGGAGTGTAGTCAAGGGTGTTGGGATTATAGAGTAGGTTATCATAGCTAGTCATGTAGGTTTCTATGCTGCTGGTTGAGTTGTTTTGTGGACTCCTTGACTTTGCTAGACTCTGTCCTCTTCAGCTGGTTAGTGTGACTTGTGTTTGATCTTGAACTTATGTTGCACAATGAGTCTTCCTTGCTTTATTACCCATTGTTTGCATTGTAACTCCTTGTGTGAATAATGAGTCTTCCTTGCTTCATTACCCATTGTTACATTGTAACTCCTTGTGAGAACAATGAGTTTTCCTTGCTTCATTACCCATTGTTCCATTGTAACATGAACAATGAGTCTTCCTTGCTTCATTACCCATTGTTGCATTGTAACTCCTTGTGTGAACAATGAGTCTTCCTTGCTTCATTAACCATTGTTTGCATTGTAACTCCTTGTGTGAACAATGAGTCTTCCTTGCTTCATTACCCATTGTTTGCATTGTAACTCCTTGTCTGAACAATGTGTCTTCCTTGCTTCATTACCCATTGTTCCATTGTAACTCCTTGTATGAACAATGAGTCTTCCTTGCTTCATTACCCATTGTTGCATTGTAACTCCTTGTGTGAACAATGAGTCTTCCTTGCTTCATTACCCATTGTTTGCATTTTAACTCCTTGTGTGAACAATGAGTCTTCCTTGCTTCATTACCCATTGTTTGCATTGTAATTCCTAGTCTGAACAATGTGTCTTCCTTGCTTCATTACCCATTGTTACATTGTAACTCCTTGTATGAACAATGAGTCTTCCTTGCTTCATTACCCAATATTGCATTGTAACTCCTTGTGTGAACAATGAGTCTTCCTTGCTTCATTACCCATTGTTTGCATTGTAACTCCTTGAGTGAACCATGAGTCTTCCTTGCATTATTACCCATTTACCCATTGTTGCATTGTAACTCCTGTGTGAACAATGAGTCTTCCATGCTTCATTACCCATTGTTACATTGTAACTCCTTGTGTGAACAATGAGTCTTCCTTGCTTCATACCCATTGTTGCATTGTAACTCCTTGTGTGAACAATGAGTCTTCCTTGCTTCATTACCCATTGTTTGCATTGTAACTCCTTGAGTGAACCATGAGTCTTCCTTGCTTTATTACCCATTGTTTGCATGGTAACTCCTTGTGTGAACAATGAGTCTTCCTTGCTTTATTACCCATTGTTTTTATTGTAACTCCTTGTGTGAATAATGAGTCTTGCTTGCTTCATTACCCATTGTTGCATTGTAACTCCTTGTGTGAACAATGAGTCTTCCTTATTTCATTACCCATTGTTTGCATTGTAACTCCTTGAGTGAACCATGAGTCTTCCTTGCTTTATTTCCCATTGTTTACATTGTATGTCCTTGTGTGAGTCTTCCTTCATTACCCATTGTTTGCATTGTAACTCTTTGTGTGAACAATGAGTCTTACTTGCTTCATTACCCATTGTTACATTGTAACTGGTTGTGTGAAAAATGAGTCTTCCTTGCTTCATTACCCATTATTTGCATTGTAACTCCTTGTGTGAACAATAAGTCTTCCTTGTTTCATTACCCATTGTTTGCATTGTAACTCCTTGTGTGAACAATGAGTCTTCCTTGCTTCAATACCCATTGTTGCATTGTAGCTCCTTGTGTGAACAACGAGTCTTCCTTGCTTCAATACCCATTGTTGCATTGTAGCTCCTTGTGAGAACAATGACTCTTCCATGCTTCATTACCCATTGTTACATTGTAACTCCTTGTGTGAACAATGAGTCTTCCTTGCTTCATTACCCATTGTTGCATTGTAACTCCTTGTGTGAACAATGAGTCTTCCTTACTTCTGCAGCAGGAGCTGGGGCACAGGGCAGGGCAGAATCCAACAATAGGGGCAAGGGGGATCAAGGGGTGAGCACTGGCAACCAAGGGGAGGTCTACATGGGTATCCAGGGGTCAATCTGGGGGCAAGGGATGGGTAACAAAGGGGAGAATTTCAAACTGATAAATGCTAGCCAGGACCATGTCACAATGAGGGTCCATGATAGCCAAGACACGAGCCAGGACATGAGCCAAGACACGAGCCAAGCTAACCAAAGACAAGCCCACCCACACCCAACCACAAAATCACAAAAACAGCCTACAACAGCCACTTGGGGAAGGCATAACTACCACCACACTTTGAACCACCAGCTACCACCAAGCCCAGCTAAAACCTTACCCACCTAGGTCCAAAAAAGTCCTAGGGAACCAGTTCCAAAACACAACACAACTACCCTAAAAATCCAAATCAAAACAGCCTACCCAAAGCATAAAGCATAAAGCAGTCTTTCCATTTCTAGCTAAAAACTGAAAGACTATCTCCAAAAGTCTTTCCTTGTCTTCCCTACTATTAGAACTACTGCAGAAGAAGGTCAAGGAGCATTGATGAGCCTCGTCCACAAGTTCCAAGCCAACACCAAGCAACAAGCACAACCTGGAGCATGTCATTGTCAAATGTCTGCATTTTGTCTGTTTTATTGTTTTTCTTTTGGCATTAGCAGTCTGTATTTCTAGCCAGTATTTTGTCATCTTTTAATAGTTAATCTTGGCCCTTAGATGATACTCTAGGGTTGTAATCAGATCAAGCATTGAGGCCTATATAAAGACCCATGCTCTTTTGTACAAGGCACTTGTTATTGAATGAAAAAAACTGAGCATTGTTCTCATTTCTAAAATCTTTCCAACTTATGCATTGTCTTGGTTGAAAGTCAGGCCAGATAACTTCCTGTGCTAGGCTTTGGTTGTTGATCTAAGTCTGTGGCAAGTTAGATATCCCTTTGCTTAGACTGTGGGGTGTTTGCTTGTTGTTTAGTTTAAGACTACTTACCTGTGCTAGGCTGTGGTAAGGAGTCTTATCTAGTCTAGTTTGTTGTTTGATTCCCTGTGTTGAGCTGTGGGAGTTGAGTAACATCCATATCCTGTGCTAGTTAAGGGTCAAGAGTCCAAATACACACACACCCCTATAATATCACTGCAATTCTGGCATCAGAGCTTTGGTTGTGAGGCCATTGTTATCCTAACTACAACAAAAACACAAAAAATAACCCAATGAGTGAAGAGAGGCTTGCAGGTATTGAAGGCAAGGTGGATCAGCTAGCAGGCACTGTCAATGTAGTGCTGGCTGCCTTGAACACTGTCATGGAGAACATTGCTCCTCCACTGAGGGGAAGACCACCCCCTAGAGGCAGAGGCAGAGGTCGTGGCCACATGGGCATGGGAAGAGGACAGCCCCTGCAGGAGGAAGAAGGGTCAGACTCAGGAGAAAGCAATAGAACCTATGAGGAGATTCCAGAGCACACTGACAAGCATCTCAAGGTAGAAATTCCTGAATTCTCTGGTAGTTTAAACCCTGATGATCTATTAGAATGGATTAGGGATGTTGAGAAGGTATTTGAATACAAGAGTTACTCTGATATTAAGTCTTTTAAAGTTGCTGTGCTAAGATTGAAAGGATATGCATCTCTATGGTTTGATAACTTAAAGCACCAAAGGATTAAGGAGGGTAAGGAACCTCTTAGGTCTTGGTCAAAACTGAAAAAGAAGATGCTAAACAAATTTGTCACTAAAGACTACACCCAAGATCTGTTCATTAAACTATCCAAACTGAAACAAGAAGAGAGGTCTGTAGAGGCATACCTAAGGGACTTTGAGCAATTGACTCTCCAGTGTGAGGTCAATGAGAAACCTGAGCAAAGGATTGCCAGATTCTTAGAGGGTCTAGATAGGAGCATTGCTGCTAGAGTAAGGATGCAACCTTTGTGGTCCTATGATGATGTTGTCAACCTGGCCTTGAGGGTTGAGAAAATGGGGAAAACCAAACCAGCTCTACCTAAGCCTGTTACTAGACCTGCATACAAACCTTACAGTGGTATTAGGATGGGAGAGACCCCTAAGACAACCAGCCAATCAACCACAGACAAAGGAAAGGGAGTTGTGAGCTCTAAACCCAACCCCACCCCAACTGAGAACAAAATCAGATGTTTCCAATGCCAAGGTTATGGTCACTTTAGGAAGGATTGTCCTTCTAAGAGAACCATGACACTTATGGAGGTAGAAGAGTGGGAGAAGGAGGGATTAGTTGAGTATGAGGTTGATGACAGCATGGTGTTAGAGGTAGTGACAGCTGAGGAGGAACCAATGCAGGACTTGGTCATGGCTCACCCTGACACAGGCCATAACTTGGTCCTATGGAGGGTCATGCACTCTCAACATACTCCATTGGAGGATGACCAGAGGTCCTTGATATTCAGAAGCAGGTGCACCATTCAAGAGAGGGTCTGCAACTTGATCATTGATGGGGGGAGTTGTACCAATGTGGCTTCCATCACCCTAGTGAACAAGCTAAGTCTGATTACTCAAGAGCACCCACACCCCTACAAACTGAGATGGCTTAACAAGGGGGCTGAGGTGAGGGTTGATAGGCAATGCCTGGTGCCATTCTCTATTGGGAAGGTATACCAAGATGAGGTATTGTGTGATGTAGTACCAATGGATGCCTGTCACCTACTACTAGGGAGGCCTTGGGAGTTTGATAGAAACACCACTCATCAGGGTAGGGATAACACCTATAGCTTCAGGCATGGGGGAAAGAAGGTAACTTTGACACCTCTACCACCCAACCAGAGGAATTATGGGAGTCCCAATGTGCCAGAGGAGGTCAATGGGGTGTTGTTTTTATCAGAGGCAGCTATGATCAAGGAGATGAAGCAAGAACAACCTGTGATCATCTTGCTATCTAAGGAAGTAACAGAAGGGGAAGGTTCCAAGTTGCCAGCAGAGGTTGAACCTTTGATCTTGAGATACAAGGAGGTCTTTCCAAGAGAGTTACCAGATGGACTACCACCCCTAAGAGGGATTGAGCACCACATTGATTTGGTCCCAGGTTCTGTGCTGCCAAATAGGCCAGCCTACAGGAGTGACCCAACTGCCACCAAGGAGTTGCAGAAGCAGATTGAGGAGCTTATGAGCAAAGGGTTTGTGAGGGAGTCCCTAAGCCCTTGTGCTGTACCTGCTCTACTAGTGCCCAAGAAGGATGGCACCTGGAGGATGTGCACTGACAGCAGGGCAATCAACAACATTACAGTCAAGTATAGGTTCCCCATTCCAAGGCTAGATGACATGCTTGATGAGCTAAGTGGAGCTCAGGTCTTTTCTAAGATTGATCTAAGGCAGGGTTACCATCAGGTGAGGCTCAGAGAGGGGGATGAATGGAAGACTGCATTCAAGACAAAACATGGTCTGTATGAATGGCTTGTCATGCCATTTGGACTATCCAATGCACCAAGCACCTTCATGAGACTTATGACAGAAGTGTTGAGGCCTTGTTTGGGCAGGTTTGCTGTGGTTTACTTTGATGACATCCTAGTGTATAGTAGCAGCAGAGGGGAACATCTCAGGCACCTTGAAACAATCTTTGGGATCTTAAAGGAGCAGAAGCTGTATGGGAAGCTAGAGAAGTGTACCTTCATGGTTGAGGAGGTTGCATTTCTAGGGTACATTGTGTCAGGAAGAGGAATCTCAGTTGATCAGGAGAAGGTTACAGCCATTCAAACATGGCCTACACCTAAAACCATCACTGAGGTAAGGGGGTTCCATGGGTTGGCTTCATTCTATAGGAGGTTCATCAAGAACTTCAGTTCAGTTGTAGCACCCATCACTGAGTGCTTGAAGAAAGGGGAGTTCCAGTGGACTGAGGAGGCCCAACAATCCTTTGAGAGGATCAAGAGGTTGATGTGTGAGACTCCAATCCTTAAACTACCTGACTTTGATCAGCTGTTTGAGGTGGAATGTGATGCTAGTGGGGTTGGCATTGGGGCAGTGTTGATACAAGGGCAAAAGCCAGTTGCTTATTTTAGTGAGAAACTGAATGGTGCCAAGCTCAAGTACTCCACTTATGATAAGGAATTCTATGCCATCATCAGAGCAGTCATGCATTGGGGGCACTACTTGAAGCCAAAGCCTTTTGTTCTGCACTCAGATCATGAGGCATTGAAATATATCAGTGGCCAACACAAGCTGAATCACAGGCATGCCAAGTGGGTAGAGTTTCTACAATCCTTTACATTCTCTAGTAAGTATAAGGAGGGGAAACAGAATGTTGTGGCAGATGCACTGTCAAGGAGGCATTCTTTGTTAGCAGTCATGGAGCAAAGGGTGTTGGGGTTTGAATTTCTGAAAGAATTGTACAAGGAGGACCGTGACTTTGCTGAGGAATGGATCACACAAACTGGAGGAGGAAGGACTCAAGGGGGGAAGTTGAAACAGGAGCAGAACCCCATCAACACCAAGCCAAGAACTCAGCTAGCCAGGATTGCACCATTGCAGCCAAAAGGTCCCAACCAACCCCCAACCAGACAAGCACGAGCCCCACACCAAAGGCATCAAGTATAACACTCCCCAAGCACCCCCATTACAGTCAAGAAGCAACAACAAGTCACGCAAGCACTGCCACAAGAAGGGTCACAAGAGCAGGGTCCAGTTTCCTGAAAAACAGCCAAGACCAGCCAGAGTATCAATCCAATATCATGCAGTACAAGTCCAACCAAGGGCTCCATCTTCTCTTCCCTTAAAGTTGATGTCCTTAGCAAGAGAAAAGCCCAGGAAAAGTTTTCTAAATAAAGTCTAGAAGTCCATCAAAAACAGCCTAGAAGAGTGAAGGTCATATGGAGGAGTCAGCTGGCACCAAGGCCAATGTTTCTGTCCAAAACTCCTTATTTTTGTGTATGATCAACCTCAAGTGTAGTTAGTATGTTAGGAAGGTCTTATATGAAGCCGTTGTCAGTCCAAACACAGCAAGAACAAGCCAAGCAAAGACTTCCCAAGGCAGTTGCAGACTTACCATTTCTGGAAAGGGACAAACCTACTTTTGCAGTCTTTCTTTTCTCTGTTTGCAGTCTGTTTTTTGTTGTCCTCATTAGCTGACTTTGTAGTTTGTTTTCTCAGTAAGATGTAAGGCTTTTAAGCCCTTAGATGTCCTTGTTTTTAAGGGTCAGGATCTGTTGAATTGCCTATATAAGGCCTAAGTTGTAACCTAAAGAGGCAGACTTTGATTAATATAATTATGAACTTTGTTCAAAACAATCCTTCAGCAAAAGCTAAGTGTTGTAGCATTTCTTAGTGAAACTTGCGTGTGAACTAAGACTGCAGTGTTTAGAATTCATTACTTGTGTGTCTTGAGTCCTAACACAACCTTTGTCATCTATGCTTGTGTGCTAAGATACAAAGTACTATCTGAATTGCCTGGCCTAGTGCAGGTTGTTGAGTCATTCCTGAGTGAGTTAGCTTGTATGTGAGAAGAGTGCTAGCCTGAGTCTATTTGACATTGATATCACTCTTTTCCTGAGAGGTTTCAGTCCAATTGGTTATCAGAGCTTTTGGTTTGTGAGTTCATTTACCTACCTACATTAAAAACACAAAAACTACCCATGAGTGAAGAGAGATTAGCAGGGCTTGAAACCACAGTTCATGGCCTTGCTAGAACTGTTATGGAGGTTACAGCATCCTTCAATGAATTCTTAGATGGTCAGCTCAACAATGGTGGAAGAGGAGGCAGAGGACGAGGTAGAGGAGCACCTGTGCCACCTGTTGCAGCAAGAAGGAGGCAACATATGGAGCAAGAGGAGGCCTCAGATTCAGAGAACTCAGAGCAGGGCCTTCCTAGGCACCATGACAAAGACTTAAAGGTAGAAATCCCTGACTTTCTAGGTAGTATGAACCCTGATGACTTCCTAGACTGGTTAAGGTCTGTAGAAAGAGTCTTTGAGTTCAAGGGTTACACTGATAGAAGAGCCTTTAAGGTAGCCATCATGAAATTGAAAGGATATGCATCCTTGTGGTATGAAAATATGAAGGCTCAGAGGACTAGGGAGGGTAAGGATCCTATTAAATCTTGGGATAAACTGAAAAAGAAAATGAGGGTTAAGTTTGTATCAAAAGATTACACTCAAGACATGTTTATCAGACTTACCCACCTGAAACAAGAAGGTAGACCTGTTGAGTCCTATTTGAGGGACTTTGAGCAACTCACACTACAATGTGAGATTACTGAAAAGCCTGAGCAGAAGATAGCTAGGTTTTTAGAAGGTCTTGATGAAAAGATAGCTAGCAGAGTAAGATTGCAGCACCTTTACTCTTTTGAGGAAGCAGTGAGTCTAGCCTTGAGGATTGAGAAGCTAGGGAAGGGAAAACCAACCCCTCCCAGGCCACAGACTAGACCTTCTTTCAAACCCTTCACTGGAGTAAGAATAGGAGAACCCTTGGTCCCAGCCAAACCCTCAGTGTCAGACAAAGGCAAGGCCCCTGAGACAGACTTGAGAAAGACAGTATCCCTTAAGAAGTGCTTTAAATGTCAGGGCTTTGGGCATTTTGCTAAAGAGTGTCCCTCTAAAAGGGCTTTGAGCAGTATGGATGTTGTAGAATGGGGTGAAGATGAGATCCTTGTATGTGAGGAGAGTTTGGAGGAACATGAGGAAGAGCCTAGAGAGGAAATGATAGAACCAGATGCAGGCTTGAGTCTAGTAACCTGGAGGGTTATGCATACCCAACCTCAACCATTAGAGGATGATCAGAGACAGCAAATATTCAGGACCAGATGCACTATAAGGGGAAGGGTTTGTAACATGATAATTGATGGGGGAAGCTGTACCAATGTAGCCTCCACAACCCTAGTGGAGAAACTGTCCCTAACCACACAAGGACACCCCCACCCCTATAAACTGAGATGGCTGAACAAGGGAGTGGAAGTAAGAGTTGACAAGCAGTGTGTTGTGCCATTCTCTATTGGCAAGGGGTACACTGATGAGGTCTTGTGTGATGTTCTACCTATGGATGCTTGTCACCTTCTGTTGGGCAGGCCCTGGGAGTTTGATAGAGACTCTGTACACCATGGGAGGGACAACACCTATGTTTTCAAGTTTGGTAACAAGAAGATCATACTAGCCCCTTTACCCCCCAATGTTAAAGGGAACATTGCCCCTGTCAATGACATTTCCAAAGAAGTCTTACTGCTGAGTGAAGCTGAGATGGTTCAAGAGCTTATGGGTGATGAAACTGTGTTCATCCTGCTAACCAAAAAGGTCCTACTTCCCCAAGGAAACATTCCAGCTGATGTTCAACAAGTGCTGGAGGATTATAGGGATGTATTCCCTGCTGACTTGCCTAGTGGATTGCCCCCCCTTAGAGGAATAGAGCATCATATTGATCTCATCCCTGGAGCAATGCTACCCAACAAACCTGCTTACAGGAGTGATCCAAAGGCCACTCAAGAACTACAAGCTCAGGTTGGTGACTTACTCAGCAAGGGTTTTGTGAGAGAGTCTCTCAGTCCATGTGCAGTTCCTGCCTTGCTTGTGCCAAAGAAGGATGGGTCCTGGAGGATGTGCATAGACAGTAGGGCCATCAACAACATTACCATCAAATACAGGTTCCCTATACCAAGGTTGAATGATATCCTGGATGAGCTGAGTGGGGCTCAGGTCTTCTCCAAGATTGATCTGAGGCAGGGATATCACCAGGTAAGGATCAGGGCTGGGGATGAGTGGAAGACAGCCTTCAAGACCAAACATGGGTTGTATGAGTGGTTGGTCATGCCCTTTGGTTTATCTAATGCTCCAAGCACCTTTATGAGGTTGATGACTGAGGTTCTGAGGCCCTATCTGGGGAAGTTCATTGTTGTGTACTTTGATGACATATTGGTCTACAGCCCCTCAACAGAAGAACACCTCCTACACCTGAGATTCTTATTTGATATCCTGAGGAAGCACAAGTTGTTTGGCAAGATGGAAAAGTGTACATTCATGCAGGAAGAAGTTCAGTTCTTGGGATTCATTATTTCCAAAGAAGGAGTTGCTGTTGATCAAGACAAGGTAAAGGCCATAAGGGAGTGGCAGGTCCCTAAAACTATTACTGAAGTGAGGAGCTTTCATGGCCTGGCCTCCTTCTACAGAAGGTTCATCAAGGGATTCAGTTCCATCATGGCCCCCTTAACTGAGTGCATGAAGAAAGGAGAGTTTAGGTGGAATGACAAGGCTGAGAGGTCTTTCAATATCATCAAAGACCTCTTGTGTGAGTCTCCCATACTTGTTCTCCCTGATTTTAACAAATTATTTGAAGTAGAATGTGATGCTAGTGGAATAGGCATTGGTGCTGTCCTAATGCAAGAGCAAAAACCTGTGGCCTACTTTAGTGAGAAGCTGAGTGGTGCTAAGCTCAACTACTCAACCTATGACAAAGAATTCTATGCCATAGTCAGAGCCTTGAACCATTGGGGTCACTACCTGAAGCCCAAACCCTTTGTATTACACTCTGACCACCAGGCACTCAAGTACATCAATGGGCAACATAAGTTGAATGCTAGGCATGCTAAGTGGGTGGAGTATTTGCAGTCCTTCTCATTCTCCAGTAAGTACATTGAGGGGAAAAACAATGTAGTGGCAGATGCTTTGTCAAGGAGAACCATGATGCTGACATACATGGAGCAAAGAGTGCTTGGGTTTGAGCACATGAAGGAGCTTTATAGGGAGGATCCTGATTTCAAAGAAGACTGGGTGGCAAGACTGGAGGGCACCACTAAGAATGGGAGTAGATACTCAGAGCAGGAAGGATTCTTGTTCCTAGGGAACAAACTCTGTATACCAAAGGGTCCTTATAGGGGGTTGTTGGTGAAAGAGGTTCACTCAAATGGTCTAGCTGGCCACTTTGGCATCCAAAAGACCTATGACATGCTGCAGGAACAATTCTATTGGCCAAGGATGTTGGGAGATGTTCAGGATGTGATAAGAAGGTGTAGTGCTTGCCAGAGGTCCAAGTCATTCTTTCAGGCTGGAGCATACACCCCCTTGCCAGTCCCAGACAAGCCTTGGGAGGATGTTAGTATGGACTTTATAGTGGCTCTTCCTAGAACTCAGAGGGGCAAGGACTCAGTCATGGTGGTTGTGGACAGATTTAGTAAGATGGCACACTTTGTTGCTTGCAAGAAAACTGAAGATGCCATGGGAGTTGCAGACTTGTATTTCAAGGAAATTGTGAAGCTCCATGGAGTACCAAGAACCATAGTATCTGACAGAGATACTAAGTTCATGAGTCACTTCTGGAGGACACTTTGGAAGCTTCTAAAGACAAGGCTCCTGTTCAGCACCTCTCATCATCCCCAAACTGATGGGCAGACAGAGGTAACAAACAAGACTCTGGGCAGGATCCTCAGGTGTATCATTTCAAGGTCTTTAAAGGATTGGGATTTGCAGCTGGCACAGGCAGAATTTGCTTTCAACAGAGCCCCCTCCACCAGTACAGGTAAAAGTCCATTTGAAGTTGTTTATGGCACTAACCCCTTGATGCCAACAGAACTTGTACCAATGGCAAGGAAGGTGGTGCCCTATGATGCAAGGAACAGGGTAGAACAGATGATGCAGATACATGCTAAGGTGAAACAGCAAATTGAGAAGACTAATGAGATGTATAAAGCCAGAGCAAAGGGTCCAAAGAAGTCCAAAGAGTTCAAGGCAGGAGATCTAGTGTGGTTGCACCTAAGGAAGGAGAGGTTTCCTGACAAAAGAAAGAACAAGCTAAGTCCAAGAGCAGAGGGTCCCTTTGAGGTCATAGAGAAGTTGGGATCCAATGCATACAAGATTGACCTCCCAGGGGAGTATGGAGTACATGGAACATTCAATGTGGGTGATCTGAGCCCATACTATGGAGAGTCTGATGAGGAGAGCAGTGAGGATTTGAGGGCAAATCCTTTTCAAGAAGGAGAGTTTGAAACAGGAGCAGAACCCCATCAACACCAAGCCAAGAACTCAGCTAGCCAGGATTGCACCATTGCAGCCAAAAGGTCCCAACCAACCTCCAACCAGACAAGCACGAGCCCCACACCAAAGGCATCAAGTATAACACTCCCCAAGCACCCCCATTACAGTCAAGAAGCAACAACAAGTCACGCAAGCACTGCCACAAGAAGGGTCACAAGAGCAGGGTCCAGTTTCCTGAAAAACAGCCAAGACCAGCCAGAGTATCAATCCAATATCATGCAGTACAAGTCCAACCAAGGGCTCCATCTTCTCTTCCCTTAAAGTTGATGTCCTTAGCAAGAGAAAAGCCCAGGAAAAGTTTTCTAAATAAAGTCTAGAAGTCCATCAAAAACAGCCTAGAAGAGTGAAGGTCATATGGAGGAGTCAGCTGGCACCAAGGCCAATGTTTCTGTCCAAAACTCCTTATTTTTGTGTATGATCAACCTCAAGTGTAGTTAGTATGTTAGGAAGGTCTTATATGAAGCCGTTGTCAGTCCAAACACAGCAAGAACAAGCCAAGCAAAGACTTCCCAAGGCAGTTGCAGACTTACCATTTCTGGAAAGGGACAAACCTACTTTTGCAGTCTTTCTTTTCTCTGTTTGCAGTCTGTTTTTTGTTGTCCTCATTAGCTGACTTTGTAGTTTGTTTTCTCAGTAAGATGTAAGGCTTTTAAGCCCTTAGATGTCCTTGTTTTTAAGGGTCAGGATCTGTTGAATTGCCTATATAAGGCCTAAGTTGTAACCTAAAGAGACAGACTTTGATTAATATAATTATGAACTTTGTTCAAAACAATCCTTCAGCAAAAGCTAAGTGTTGTAGCATTTCTTAGTGAAACTTGCGTGTGAACTAAGACTGCAGTGTTTAGAATTCATTACTTGTGTGTCTTGAGTCCTAACACAACCTTTGTCATCTATGCTTGTGTGCTAAGATACAAGTACTATCTGAATTGCCTGGCCTAGTGCAGGTTGTTGAGTCATTCCTGAGTGAGTTAGCTTGTATGTGAGAAGAGTGCTAGCCTGAGTCTATTTGACATTGATATCACTCTTTTCCTGAGAGGTTTCAGTCCAGAAGTACATGCTGCAGGAGGGGTTCTTGTTCCAAGGAAACAAGCTATGCATTCCAAGGGGTTCTTACAGGGATCTACTCATCAGGGAAGTACACTCAGGAGGACTAGGGGGACACTTTGGGGTTCAAAAGACACTTGAAATACTGCAGGATCAATTCTACTGGCACAGGATGATAGGGGATGTTCAGGTTGTCCTCAGGAGGTGCTCCACATGTCAACAAGCCAAGAGTTCTTTCCAGACTGGACCTTACACTCCACTACCAGTGCCAAACAAACCTTGGGAGGATGTGAGCATGGACTTTATTGTTGCACTACCTAGAACACAAAGAGGTAAGGATTCTGTAATGGTTGTTGTTGACAGGTTTAGCAAGATGGCTCACTTTGTGGCTTGCAAGAAGACTGAGGATGCTGCAAGTGTTGCTGAGCTATACTTGAAGGAGATTGTGAGGCTACATGGGGTTCCTAAGTCAATAGTCTCAGACTGGGATGTTAAGTTCATGAGTTACTTCTAGAAAACACTATGGAGGCTCTTGAAGACCAGGCTTTTGTTCAGCACATCTCACCACCCTCAGACTGATGGCCAAACTGAGGTCACAAACAAGACTCTAGGGAGGATCTTGAGGTGTCTGGTAAGCAAGTCATTGAAGGATTGGGACTTGAAGCTAGCTCATGCTGAGTTTTCTTTCAACAGAGCACCCTCATCTGCAACAGGTCACAGTCCATTTGAGGTTGTCTATAGGATTAATCCACCTTGTGTGAGTCTTCCTTCATTACCCATTGTTTGCATTGTAACTCTTTGTGTGAACAATGAGTCTTCCTTGCTTCATTACCCATTGTTACATTATAACTGGTTGTGTGAACAATGAGTCTTCCTTGCTTCATTACCCATTATTTGCATTGTAACTCCTTGTGTGAACAATAAATCTTCCTTGTTTCATTACCCATTGTTTGCATTGTAACTCCTTGTGTGAACAATGAGTCTTCCTTGCTTCAAAACCCATTGTTCTATTGTAAATCCTTGTGTGAACAATGAGTCTTCCATGCTTCATTACCCATTGTTACATTGTAACTCCTTGTGTGAACAATGAGTCTTCCTTGCTTCATTACCCATTGTTGCATTGTAACTCCTTGTGTGAAGAAAGAGTCTTCCTTGCTTCATTACCCATTGTTTGCATTGTAACTCCTTGTGTGAACAATGAGTCTTCCTTGCTTCATTACCCATTGTTTGCATTGTAACTCCTTGTGTGAACAATGAGTCTTCCTTGCTTCATTACCCATTGTTAAATTGTAACTCCTTATATGAACAAAGAGTCTTCCTT
>JAIUZE010074787.1:0-62253 GCA_022085475.1 Heliosperma pusillum
AAAGGATCATGCAAGAGCCGAAATTCTGTAGTGAAATTCTTTGTGCTACGCCTTTATGTAAATCTCAACCATGTCTATGTATCATTATTGCCCACGTTGCTTTTGGGTTATGATTCATTATGTTTTCAAAGCTTTATATTGAGATTTGTTTCTTGATGGTGTAGTAGCCAATGCTTGCAACCCTTGTCCTGGTATTGTTTGTTATGTTTGCTTGAGGACAAGCAAAGGTTTAGCTTGGGTGAGTTTGATAAGTGAATATTTGTATGATTTTAACCCCCAATTTAGCTCGGTTTTGTATGTCATTTGTGCTTTGTTAAGCCATTTTATGAGCTAATATCGTCTTCTAGGCGAATTCCTATGTTCTAACCTGTTTTGTAGGGAAAGTGACGTTTCTACGCCCTTTTCTATATTCCCGAGCATTTGTCTAGAACCCGACGATTTGAAGAAGCAAGCTTGACCAAGTGAAAGGCATTTCAAGAAGGTTCACTAATTCGAAAGAGAGAAGAAGCAAAGACAGTTTCGTAGTTGTCGGAAGATCAATCATTTAGGCGGAAGAATTCATCGCCTTACATCAAACCCTATCAACAAACCCGACTCAAGAGGTCAGGGGGGATGTTGGAAGTCAAGTCAAAGCAAAGGAAGATGATGAAACGTTAGTCAAAAGGCCCTGGTGACCACTTACCCGATCGGGGAAGTGTGTACCGATCGGGTTTTTTGTGCTGTGCTTCGAGAAAACGGCGTTTTCTTCCTATTTTGTACTAGTGTTTAATGCCCGACTCTTCTCACGAAACCCTATACTATAAATAGATCGTCTAGCTCTCATCTCAACACACCTCTCTTCAATCCTCTTCTCTTCTCTTCTTACATTTCTACTTAGATTAGGAGGAAGGGAGAACTAGTCTCTCTTCTCTTATTTTCTTCTTCTTTAGTCTTTAGTTCTTAGTTTATTTCTGTCCATTTCATATCAAAACTTTAGTTTAGATTAATAGGAATTTCATCCTTGTAATCTTCTTTGTGTGGTTCAAGTGTTGCAATTCAAGGATCGTTTATTATGTGCAAGGATTTTCTATTATTGTTATCGCTTTCGTTCATGATCGTCATATTGGTATTCCTACTTTATCTTTCGTTTAATGTCCTTATTGTTTTCCATTTAATTGTTATTCTCTTTACATATTGTCTTAGATTAATTTTAGTACCGTTATAATTGTTGTTTCATTTCCTAGATTGTCAATTAGCGTCGTTATTATCGCCATATAAAGAGTCAAAACCAAATAAACATGTCTATCCTAGTTTTCATTGTTAATATTATTTTAGACATAAATATCATCATGAGTGAGTAGTCATCCTTTCTAGGGTGTAGGGTAGCCATGTTAGATTGATTTAAAGATGTTAATTGGATAAAGAAATTGTGCCTTTAAAACATTGTGTCTATGCATGTTTGGATTGTAACGATAGTTAACGGTTTTTAGCTAAAATCATTGACTAGTATGGAATTCTTTTCCAAGGTAGATATACAGGAATTGAATAGACAAAGCATGACATGGTAGATTAAGACCTAGTAAATCGCACTAAAAGCCTGCTAGACCATCTGATCTATAATTGTAATGAACACACCATTCTTACGAACGCTCAATGAATTATTTGCATATCCTAAATCCAATTTCATCAATATATCAATCTACATGTGTGAACCTACTTCCCTAGATGCTTTTCATTACTTGCTTTACTATTTTTATTTTGTTTTTATTTTGTTTTTATTTATGCTTTATATTATTTTAGATATCAAAAAAATCTCAAAACCCAGATAATCATTAGATAGAACTCAATTGCGAGACAATTCACATTCCATAGGAAACACCATCTTCCTGAGGATCGACCCCTACTTCCCTAATTACATTAATTTGTTATTAGCCTAGTCTGGGTAATTTATCTTTGTATTGGGCTTGCGACAGGCTTGATCACTCACGGTCGAGAGATGTCTTTCCGAGAAGTTTGATTTTTGAGCATTTCAGCTCATGGCCGTGAAACTCATTTCACGGTCGTGAAAGTTATGTCACGGTCGTGAAACTTGTTTCACGGTCGTGACTTGTTCGTGAAAGAAGACCTTGCCCTGCCACTTATCTCAAGACCGTGACTTGCAGTTTCACGGTCGTGAGACTGCTTTCACGACCGTGAAACACCCTTCATGGTTGTGACCTTGCCAGCCCATGAAGTCTTTCGAAGCCCATCCATTTGATGAACGGTTTTTTTGTCGCGCACCGCTCAAGCAAAAATAATTTATAAAACCCAACTAATGCGATAGTGGAAATCGGGGTCGAACCACAAAGGATGGAGGGGTCAATTACAAGCTTGAATGTGTCCTATTCTAGCCTAACAAGATTTTAGTGAGGGGACTAAAAACTACTAAACGCAACAAATTAAAAGCAAATAAAATCAACAAATAGAGCCTAAAACGAGAAAGATTGGATTTTTATCGAATAAAAGGGAAAACTAGGGTGAGTGGGTTCATTTGGGTAGTAAAGTCGGGTGAAAAAGCCGGGTTTCATAGTTGAAGTGTCGTCTAATCTAGGAAAGTGAATCGAGGCTATCGGTCTTACAATCCCTCCCCAAACCCACTCTAACTAGCTATCGCGTCACTAGATACGGCTTGCCAAACTAGCGGTTCTACGAAAGACCAAGACTTTTGATCTTATGGTAATCGAAACAAATGAGAGAATCATGCAAACTCAAGTAGGCATTTCATCAAACATGGTATAAGCATAGCATGGAGACAAGACAATCATCAACTATTAACCCCAACAAGAACACATTAACTCATACTAGAACCCATAATCCCCCACATAACCCTAGCAAGATTACTACTCACTCATATTCAAGGGAGATTCAATATTAACTAAGGATTGCAAAACGAAATCAACAACAATAAACATCTTCTAATTAACAATGAAAAGATAACAAGAATTGAAATGAAAACTTAATTAAAGACAAGATTAAGTAAAGGAATTATACCAACTTGGAAAAAGATGAGAACTTTAATATAATAACCAAGATTTTGTCACCAATCTTTGAATACAACCCAAGTTCCAACACTAAACCAAGTTGCAATTACTAATTAACCAACTAATTAGCTTCATTATGGAAGATTAAATTCTAATTCTATAAGAGTTTCAGATCTAGGGTTTCGTGCCCTCTAATTACACAAGAGGATCTATTTATAGGTTTACAAAATGTAGGAAAGAATAAGCCCGCCTTGCCGCTCAAGTAGAACGCCGCTTGATCCACTTTCATGGATTCCGGGCATTGCATGACTTCAAATATGTTTTCCATCTCGTGGGTCCATTCATCTAGGAGCTTTGGGGCTCCCGATCCTTCATATTTCGTGGGCTTATTCTTACGATAGCGTAGCTCATCGATGTAGCATCCACAATCTTCTCCTTAAGTTTTCTAACTCCACATAATGCCTTGGTTAAGGTCGCGTTTTGTTCTACGAGACGACCTATTTCCGCGGCATTCATGGATTCGTAGGGGTTGGAGGTTGCCTTCTTCACCATCTTTAAAACAAGGTAAAAGTAAAACACAAGCCTAACACAACTATCGAGTTGTCTAAGAAACAAAGAAAAGCGCAGAAATAGAGTCACTCGGTCAAGTAAGGTCATCTACTTGGTCGCGTGGCTCAAAACTTGATCGCATACGCATCCCTACTCGATCGAGTAAACCTACTCGAATGGGTACCCACCCTTCTCGGTCGAGTAAAATCAACCAGGGTCCAACCCATCAACTCAAAAGATATCCAATCGGTCGAGTAGCCCATATTACTCGGTTGAGTAACTCTACTCGACCGAGCACCGACTCTACTCGCCTAAGTACCCTCTGATTCGTGTTAATAACTAGCAATTCAACAACAATTCATACCAAACTTCCTCCAAATCAAGTTAACATCCCAAATCCGTCATATATAATCCTCTCATAGGCTCACATATACATAATAGCCACTCCATATACAATATCATCACATCACTTCCAACATCACATAAACATATAATAGCACATTGCATTCACATAATCACCACATAATAACATGCAACACCCAATATTGTACCCCATGCAAGACCACCCATGTTAAATGGCCGGTTGGAGAATGAGAGGGACGTTGTGCCATTAAGGATGTCTCCCCAATTTTAGCATATTGGCTCCTAACAACTCTTCCCGACTTCATTTTAGTTAGACAACCTGTGTTCATTAGGTTCATTGTTTATGTTCCTAGATCGTTGCTCTGATACCACTTTGTAACACTCCGCTTACTCGGGAACCTTTAGGCAAGACCTTACCAAGCAATGAAGGTGTCACGGCCTCGGTTTCCCGAGGTAGAATGTATCACAACATCAATGCAAAACAAGTTTAATGTATTAAAAATATGTCTAAGGACAACATAATTCAAAACAGTGGATACAACTCAAAATAAACAAGTACAAATGTAAACAGTCGAAAACTAAAAGTCAAACTGTTGGACCAATTTTATAGTTTTGATAATGACATGTGCTTACTTGATAGTGTGCTTTACTCGATATATCATATGCATGTAATTGTGTGCTTTAGTCTTATTATAGCTAGCAACAATTATGAGAAGAAAGATCAAAGTTAGGCATAACTTTGACAAAGTCTGTGAGACAAAGTTATAACAACTTCAGGAATAACTTTGGAAGTGAACATGGAAGTTATAGCTACCCAGACATAACTTTAAAGAAAATCGCTTCAAGCAAGATCTACCTCAAATAACACAAGACTCGAGATGGAGGGTCTTTGTGATCAAGATGAAGAGATGGTCCGTATACTGAAGATCTTTGTGAAGATTAGATAGTATAGGTCGTCATTCGGTAACTATTCCATTTGAGAGATTTTATGTTCAAAGTTATAGCTTTAGCCTATGACTTTGGATGATAAATTATTGATGCATGATTTTGGAAATAAAATGTTTTGAAATGTTTTCAAAAGTGAAAGAGTATTTTTATATTTATCAAAAGTTTTATTAGAGAATATATTTCTGAGATTCTATTGGTTAGTAATACAACTTATGGGTTGTCATGCTACCTAGGGTTTCTAATATATTCTATCTCAATTTGTTGTTAACCTAATTAGCCCACCTAGTGTTTGAGCCACCTAGGGTTTCGTGCAAACCTAGGTTTGTGCCACCTAGGGATGCGTGCCTCCTAGGGTTTCGTGTAGCTAGGGTAATTCGGCCTCCATAGGTTGTTTCCCTTGTTTACCTAATCTAGGATTCTATTATATCTTTACAACAATATTTTGAGATATTAAAGATAAGTATATTTTTATAAGATAAACCAAATAATATTTTGAGATAAAGATATTTCTAAAAGATAAGCAAAAATTATTTTATGATATTAAAGATAAATATCTTTCTTAAATATTAAGCTAGGGTTTTAGATCTACTATGATTTTATTACTATTAATACTACTTCACATATCAATTGTACATGACACGAAACACACAACAATCACACGTCATACATTCTTACTTGTGTTGATTTTCCAAAATCGTTTTAAAGCAAACCTTTGAGCGAAATATTTATTATTTTTAGAGTTTGTTTTTCAAAAGAATCGTGCATCAATTATTATCAATCGCTTGAGTGAAATACGTTATTGGATAATAGTATATCATTATAAACTTACATTTCTTTAACGGGAATTTGTGTGAGTTATATTGTACTTTCTTATTAGCGTAAGATAGTATAGAATATTTAGCGATACTCACCTTGAGTTATAATCATAGTGTTGATTATACGAGTGGGTTGATAATTTTTATAATCCGTAGAAAGGTACTAAAAATTATTAATCGACAATAGTGGACGTAGGTTTCAACGTGTGAAACTGAACCACTTCAAAAATCGTGTGCCTCTCTCATATCTCTTTACTTTTCGTTATTTCGTTACTTGCGCTTACTTTGATTAATTAATTAGTTGATTTTAATTCATAAGATCAAATAATTAATTACATATGATATAAATCGAAAAAGTGGGGCTAGTTTTTAATACTCAATTCCCCCCCCCCCCCCTCTTTCGTATTCGATCAATAGACTCTACAATTGGTATCAGAGTCTCGTGCTCTTGATTGCCTTACAGCAAGGAGTCTGATCCATTTATCTTTTTATTTTTTTATTTTCCGCTACATTTAAATTTATTTTAATGGATTCCAAACATCTGAAGTGTCCCGTATTCGATGGGAAGAACTACAGTTTATGGAAAAATATGATGACTCATTTCATAAAGGGTAACGATTGGGAGTGTTGGCTAATCATTAAGAATGTCCCTAATAAGATCATGCTTGGATCTGTTAATGGCACTCGCGTCGAAAAGAAGAAGATGACTATGTTGAGGCAGATTATAAGAAAGCTGAGAAAAATTCAAAGGCTATTAGTCTGTTGCAAAACGGCATGACTCATACTGAATTTGATCATTTCTCATCTAGTTCTACTGCCAAGGAAATATGGGATGGTCTAGAGTTAGCATATGAGGGGACAATTGTTGTCGAAAAGCAACGTATTGCACTACTGATGCAAAAATACGAATTGTTCTCTATGGAACACAATGAATCGCTTGACAGCATGTCCACTCGCTTCTCTAGTATCATTAATGAATTGAAAAATCTTGGAAAAACTTTTGACTCCGAGGAAATTGCCAGGAAGATCCTTAGAAGTCTATCTAAACGATGGAGACCTAAGGTGACGGTAATTGAGGAATGTAAAGATCTATCTAACCTATCTTATCAAGAGCTACTTGGAACCCTAATGGCTCACGAGATTATTCTTGATGAAGATGAGGCAAATGATAGTAATAGCAAGAAAGTGGCTTTACAAGCCGAATCTAGTGAAAGACAAGATTCGGATCTTGAAGATGAAACAGTGTTATTTGCTAGACGTTTTAAGAAAAAGTTCTTTAACAAACCCCAAGGGAAAACGTTTAACAACAACACCAACAAATCTTACAAGAAGCCAATTGAGTCAAAAGGGTCTCTTTCAAGTCGTGGTTGCTTCAAATGTGGGGATAATGATCACATGATCAAAGATTGCCCCACATGGAAGAAAATCAAAGACAAAAATCAACGAGACAAAACCAAGAAGGAATTCAAGCAAGTGATGATGGCTTAGTGCTGGGGAGATCTCGACACAGAGGACGACGAGTCAGAGGAAGAGGAAGTCGCCAACTTGTGTCTAAGCAACGTCAGTCTTGACCTAATTTCTGATAGTGACAATGAAAGCGAATCCGAGATGTGTCTTGTTGGAAACTCAGATTCAGAACCAGATTCAGAAGATGATGAAGAGATAATAGTGAAAGAAAATAATCTATGGTATCTCGACAGTGGGTGTTCGAGACACATGACCGGAAACAAGAATCTTTTTCTTTCACTAGAACCCTTCAACGGTGGCAAGGTCACCTTTGGAGACAACAAGAAGGGCAATATAATAGGTGTAGGTAAGATTGGTATATCCTCTTCACATGCTATTAATAATGTATATCTGGTAGATGGCCTTAAGCATAACTTGCTAAGTATCTCTCAATTATGTGACAAAGGCAACAAAGTCGTTTTTCATTCAAATGTTTGTCGTATCATAGTTGAAGGTACTAGCAATGTTATCTTAGAAGGTCTACGTAAACGGAACGTGTATCTGATTGATTTAAACAAAGTCACTACAAGTTCCTTTACGTGCATGAAAGTCACTGTGGATGATTCATGCTTGTGGCACAAGAGGTTTGCACACATCAGTCCAACGATTTTAAAGAAACTCAAGTCTTGGAATTTAGTTGAGGGTCTACCCTCAATTAAATCGAACAAGAGAAGATGTGTGACTCATGTGCCCGTTGCAAACAAGTTAGATCTTCATTCAAACCGAAACGAGTAGTAAGTACAGAGCGTCCACTTGAGTTGGTACACATGGATTTGTGTGGACCTATGAAAGTTAGAAGCCGCGGTGGATCAAGGTACGTATTCGTCCTAGTCGACGACTACTCAAGGTATGTATGGCATATCTTTCTATTTACTAAAGATGAAACTTTCGATGAGTTTGTGGTACTAATGAAGCTCGCCCAAAATAAGTATGATAAAAAGTTAGTTTCCATTCGTACGGATCATGGCACCGAATTTGATAATCAAGCTTTTATAGAATATTGTAGGGAGAATGGTGTAGGACATAAGTTTTCTGCACCACGAACCCCACAACAAAATGGTGTCGTGGAACGTATGAATAGAACATTAGAGGACATAGCCCGCACTATGCTTTTGTGTAGTGGCCTCCCTAAGAGCTTTTGGGCTGAAGCCATTAGTACTGCATGCTATGTGCACAATAGAGCTATGATTAGACCTATTCTCAAAAAGACTCCCTATGAACTTTTAAGAGAGAGAAAATCCAATATAGCTCACCTTCGTTGCTTCGGTAGTAAATGTTTTGTCCATAACAATGGAAAAAGTAATTTGAGCAAATTTGATCCACGAAGTGACGAAGCTGTGTTTGTTGGTTATTCTAATCATAGTAAAGCTTTTAAAGTTTTTAACAAAAGAACTTTGTGCATAGAAGAAAGTGTTCATGTTGTATTTGATGAAGATAATGTGCATGAGCAAGTTGAACAGAATGAAGAAGAAGAAATGAATGATCCAGACTTTCGCCTCTCAAGGGAAGACGAGCCAGATAATAATGAAGAAGTTATTGAAGGAATCAATGATGAACTTGATAAATCCGCAAATGACCTTGAACAGAGAACTAAGACAATTGTTGATCATACGAATGTCTCTTCTCAAAACAAGGAAAAGGAAACTGAAGTTATAGCTGATGATGCTATAACTTTGAACCAGGACCAAGATGGTGTAACTGAAGTTGTACCAACTTCAGCTATAACCCCAGAGTCCAACTCAGGGGGAACCAATCTTGATTCTGAATCATTTGAGGAAAGTGATAGTTCATCAGATGATGATGAGCCTAGGAACTTTAAGAAATCAAAATATAAGAGTTCTCACCCTATGGATTCTATCCTAGAAAGTTTGAATAAGGGAGTTCAAACTAGGCGAACATTAAATAAGTTTTGTTCATTCTATTCTTTTCTGTCTACCATAGAGCCTACCAACATCAAAGAAGCTCTTGCAGAATCCTACTGGATTGTAGCAATGCAAGAGGAGCTTCAACAGTTTGAACGTAATAAAGTATGGCACCTTGTGCCACGACCTCCTAATCGAACTGTGATTGGTACTCAATGGGTATTCAAAAATAAATTGGATGATTCAGGAGTTATAGTTCGTAACAAGTCTCGATTGGTCGTTCAAGGTTATAATTAACAAGAAGGGATTGTTTATGACGAGACATTCGCTCCAGTAGCAAGACTTGAAGCTATTCGCTTGCTCATCGCCTTCGCAGCTCATAAAGGAATGAAGTTGTTTCAAATGGACGTTAAGACTGCATTTCTTAACGGTTATTTGGAAGAAGAGGTTTTTGTTGAACAACCTCCTGGATTTTTGAATAGCAAGTTTCAAAACCATGTTTTTAAACTCGATAAAGCGTTATATGGTTTGAAACAAGCGCCTAGGGCCTGGTACGACAGATTGTCAAAATTTTTATTACAAAACAATTTTAAAAGAGGATCTGTCGACAAAACCCTATTTCTAAAATCCGAGGGTTCTGATTTACTTGTTGCTCAAATTTACGTAGACGATATTATTTTTGGTTCTACTAACAATAAATTGTGCAAGTATTTTTCAGATCTTATGACCTCAGAATTTGAAATGAGCATGATGGGAGAATTAAAATTCTTCCTAGGATTGCAAATTCAACAAACCAAAGAAGGGATAAAGATTCACCAACAAAAATATGTCAAGGAGCTAATCAGGAAATTTGGTATGGAAAACGCTCATCCTATGGACACACCTATGGTAACTGACAAAACGTTGACCTTAGACGAAAATGGTAAGTCTGTAGATGAGACTACATATCGAGGTATGATTGGTTCTTTATTATATTTAACTGCAAGTAGACCTGACATTATGTTTAGCGTATGTGTCTGTGCTAGATTTCAATCATGTCCTAAAGAGTCACATATGATTGCAGTTAAACGTATCTTGAGATATTTAATTGGTACATCTAATTTATATTTGTGGTATCCACTTGAGTGTAATTTTGATCTAGTAGGATATTTAGATGCAGATTATGCAGGATGTTCCCTAGATAGAAAAAGTACCTCTGGATTTGCTACGTTTGTTGGACCTTGCATAATTACTTGGGGCTCAAAGAAGCAAAATTCGGTTGCGTTATCTACTGCAGAAGTCGAATATATCGCTGCAGGGGTGGTATGTTCCCAACTACTTTGGTTAAAGCAGCAACTATGTGATTATGGTGTTAATGTTGGTTGTATGCCTGTTTTCTGTGATAATACGAGTGCTATTATTATTTCTAAGAACCCAGCTCAGCATTCTCGTACTAAGCATATAGACATTAGACATCATTTTTTACGTGACCATGTAGAAAAGGGCAACATTAAACTCGAATTTTGTAGTACTGAAAATCAATGGGCTGACATTTTAACAAAGGCGTTAGCGAGAAGACGTTTTGAGATTTTGTGGTTGGAAATTGGTTTAATCAGTAGCAATTAAATTCGTCATATTTATTTTATGAACCTGCGTGACTGGTTAGAATAAGACGAGATTGTATGACCGTGTCCGCATATTTCATTGCTAGTATATTTGTGTTTAATATTATATATTTTACGTGAGTATCTTGCATATTAAGTGTTTTATGGAAATTGAATTATGAACCACATATTTGCCAAAAACCTATCTTATTCACTTTCCTAATTGAACCAAAATTCTACACAAGTACACTAGTTGGCCGAAAATTCTCAACCAAAATACCTTACCATATCTTTTTATTTACCAAATCCTATCCTTACCATATTCCCAAAATTAATTACCTAAGATTCCCTTTCCTACCAAAATTCAAAAAAAAAAAAAGGGGGAAAGTGGACTCTAGAGCCGGCACCTATGTACAAAAGTACAAAAGGTACAAAAACCAACATCTTCTCATAACTACCCATCACTTTCACCATCAAAACACTTCACCAAATTGTTAACCCTTTCTCTCCCTTCTCACGGCACCCCAACAAACAAAACAAAAATTACCCAACACCTTCAAGCTTCATCCATGGCTTCCACAAGATCAAAAATCACCAAAAACCCAAACCCCAAAGCTCCAAAGCCTAGCATTCCTACACATCCTTCTCCTAATCCCAAACAAAAAACACCTACCATGAACCAAGCCGAGTCGGGTACGACCCTTGAGGGTACCAAAAGAAGAAGGTTAAATAAGGGCAAAGCTAGAGTTCAAGACGAAGCTACAACAAAAACCGTTGACACGGTTCCCGAGGTGACTACACGGGTCATATTCCGTGACTTTTCGCCTCAAGAGACATCTTCCGGGCTTGACAAACTCCGTCTAACGAAAGATGAACGGAAGCTTGTCAATCGAGTTGCTCAGTACGGAATCCATGGGGGTCGTCACTATCCGAAAGCTTTGTGTGAAAAATATGCGGCTTTAGGATTTTTTAACAACTTTCTAAGTTTTCAAGAATGGGAAACCGTGGCACGATTTTCGGGTCCAGTCTATCCGATTGAGGTAATCCAATTTTTCGCTTCTGTTTCGTTAACTACTGGGGTGTTGAATGCCGTTGTCAATGGCCGTTCGGTTTCGGTCTCCATGACTGATTTTTGTACTCTGTTTTTGGTTCCTGATGATGGAATCAAAATCGACCCGAGTACGTCAAGGGACGAACTGTCGGGCCAGGCTAGATTAGAGGTTAAGAAATATTTTGATGATGGGGCTTCTTTATCAAGTTGTGTTTTGGCGGGGAATGTGCCCCCCAAGTTGAAGTTTTTGTTGAATTTCTTATGGAACACCATTATTCCGCGTCGGGGAGGACGGGATAAAATTTCTTGTTATGAGATATTGGTTGTAAAAAGTTGGTTGGAGGGTATTCGGGTTAATCTTCCTTTTCTTGTATTTTCTCGTATTTCACAAACTGCTTTTTCGGTGACCGAGGACAAAGTTTATTCGACCCTTGATTTACCTTACGGGATGTGGGTGTCACGGCTACTTGAGTCGAAGGGGGTTGTTGATGTGAATACTTATGGTGTTACCGTCAAGGATGATATGTGTGACACGTTTGTTGGACCAATTTGATAGTTTTGATAATGACATGTGTTTACGTAATAATATGTTTTACTCGATATATCATATGCGTGTAATTGTGTGCTTTAGTCTTATTATAGCTAGAAACAATTATGAGAAGAAAGATCAAAGTTAGGCATAACTTTGATAAAGTCTGTGAGACAAAGGTATAACAACTTCAGGAATAACTTTGGAAGTGAACATGGAAGTTATAGCTAACCAGGCATAACTCTAAGGAAAATCGCTTCAAACAAGATCTACATAATACTACACAAGACTCGAGATGGAGGGTCTTTGTGATCAAGATGAAGAGATGATTCGTATACTGAAGATCTTTGTTAAGATTAGATAGTATAGGTCGTCATTCGGTAACTATTCCATTCGAGAGATTTTATGTTCAAAAGTTATAGCTTTAGCCTATGACTTTGGATGATAAAATATTGATGCATGATTTTGGAAATAAAATGTTTTGAAATGTTTTCAAAAGTGAAAGAGTATTTTTTATATTTATCAAAAGTTTTAATAGAGAATATATTTATGAGATTCTATTGGTTAGTAATACAACTTATGGGTTGTCATGCTACCTAGGGTTTCTAATATATTCTATCTCAATTTGTTGTTAACCTAATTAGCCCACCTAGTTTTGAGCCACCTAGGGTTTTCGTGAAACCTAGTGTTTGTGCCACCTAGGGATGCGTGCCTCCTAGGGTTTCGTGAGCTAGAGGATTTCGGCCAATCTAGGTTGTTTCCTTAGTTTACCTAATCTAGGATTCTACTATATCTTTACAACAATATTTTGAGATAGTAAGATAAATATATTTCTATAAGATAAACCAAATAATATTTTGAGATAAAGATAATTCTATAAGATTAGCAAATATTATTTTGTGATAAGATAAGTATCTTTATTAAATATTATACTAGGGTTTTAGATCTACTATGATTCTACTACTATAAATACTCATTCACATGTAAATTGCAAAACACACGAAATACACAACATTCACACGGCTATCTATTTTACTTGTGTTGATTTTCCAAAATCGTTTTAAAGCAAACATTTGAGCAAATATTTATTATTTTTAGAGCTTGTTTTTAAAAGAGTCGTGCATCAATTATTATCAATCGTTGAGTTGATACGTTTTATTGGATATAGTACATCATCTAAGCTACAATTCTTTAACGGGGAATTTGTGTGAGTTATATTGTTACTTTCTTATTAGCGTTAAGATAGTTATAGAGTATTTAGCGATATCACCTTGAGTTTATAATCATAGTGTGATTGATAACGTGGTGGGTTGGTAATTTTTGTAATCCGTAGAAAGGTACTAAGAATTATTGATCGAGAATAGTGGACGTAGGTTTAAACGTGTGAAACTGAACCACTTAAAACATCCGTGTGCCTCTCTCTACTCTCTTTACTTTTCGTTATTTCGTTACTTACGCTTACTTTGATTAATTAATTAGTTGATTTTAATCTATAAGATCAAATAATTAATTACATATCATATAAATCGAAGAAGTGGGGCTAGTTTTTTTAATACTCAATTCACCCCCCTCTTGTAGGTATTCAATCAATAGAACTTAACAATTGGTATCAGAGCCGTGTCTTTGATTGCCTTACCGCAAGGAGTCTGATCCATTTATCTTTTTATTTTTATTTATTTTTCGCTGCATTTAATTTTATTTTAAATGGATTCCAAACATCTGAAGTGTCCCGTATTCGATGGGAAGAACTACAGTCTATGGAAAAATATGATGACCCATTTCATAAAGGGTAACGATTGGGAGTGTTGGCTAATCATTAAGAATGGTCCTAATAAGATCATGCTTGGAACGGCTACTGGCACTTCCATCGAAAAGAAAGAAGAGGACTATGTTGAGGCAGATTATAAGAAAGCTGAGAAAAATTCAAAGGCTATTAGTCTGTTGCAAAACGGCATGACCCATACTGAATTTGATCGTTTCTCATCTAGTTCTACTGCCAAGGAAATATGGGATAGTCTTGAGTTAGCCTATGAGGGGACAACTGTTGTCAAAAAGCAACGTATTGCACTACTTATGCAAAAATACAAACTGTTCTCCATGGAACAAAATGAATCACTTGACAGCATGTCCAATCGCTTCTCTAGTATCATTAATGAATTGAAAAATCTTGGAAAAACTTTTGACTCCGAGGAAATTGCCAGGAAGATCCTTAGAAGTCTATCTAAACGATGGAGACCTAAGGTGACGGTAATTGAGGAATGTAAAGACCTATATGACCTATCTTATCAAGAGCTACTTGGAACCCTAATGGCTCACGAGATTACTCTTGATGAAGATGAGGCAAATGATAGTAATAGCAAGAAAGTGGCTCTACAAGCCGAATCCAGTGAAAGACATGATTCGGATCTTGAAGATGAAACAGTGTTATTTGCTAGACGTTTTAAGAAAAAATTCTTTAATAAATCACAAGGGAAAACGTTTCACAATAACACTAATAAATCTTACAAAAAGCCAATTGAGTCAAAAGGGTCTCTTTCAAGTCGTGGTTGCTTCAAATGTGGGGATAATGATCACATGATCAAAGATTGCCCCACATGGAAGAAAATCAAAGACAAAAATCACCGAGACAAAACCAAGAAGGAATTCAAGCAAGTGATGATGGCTTATTGCTGGGGAGATCTCGACACAGAGGACGACGAGTCAGAGGAAGAAGAAGTCGCCAACTTGTGTCTAAGCAACGTCAGTCTTGACCTAATTTCTGACAGTGACAATGAAAGCGAATCCAAGATGTGTCTTGTTGCCAACTCAGATTCAGAACCAGATTCAGAAGATGGCGAAGAGGTTAGTCATCTTGAACTTAAAAAGCAAGTTAAGAATTTGTCTAAGAAGTCTTTAATTAAGTATTTTGAAGAAGCCTTAGATCATTGTCATGAACAGAGTCTTGAATTAAAAGATCTTAAAGAACAAATTCTTGATATTGCTGAGGAAAACCAACTTCTAAAGGCCAAAGCTAAAAAGCTAAAGTCTAAAGTTATGGCAACTTCAGCTATAACTTCAGACAAGACAAATGTTGAGAAAGAAGCTCTTGAGTCTAAAGTTATAGCTAATGAAGCTATAATCTCAGAGTTGAAGCTCAACATTAAGCATCTTCAAGCCAAAGTTATAGCTAATGAAGCTATAACTTTAGAATTGAGAAAGTCAATGAGCTTTTACAATCTCAAGCTAAGGCAAAGGAAGTTGTTATTCTTGATCATGAGAAAGTAAACTCTTTTCTTTCTCAGCAATTGAAAGATTTGAAGGCTGAATTCTCCCAAGCCAAAAGTCAACATAATGAGGAGAAACTTATCGTGAACAAACGTTTTAATGATTTTCGTGAAAATTTCAAAAAGAACAATCCCTCCAAAGACTCGAATGTAGATCATTCGTCGTGTGAAAAAGAAATTCAGTCTTTGAAGGAATTGCTCCTACATGCACGAAAAGTTCATGATAAGTGGGAAGGAAATCAAAAGGTCTTAGACTTCCTTACCAAACAGTCTAACAATAACATAAAGATGGGTCTAGGTCATGAATGCTATAGTCGTAGAGACCATGATAAATGCAAATCCACTCCTTCTGACCGTGATTTCAGAAGAAGGAAGTATGTCAATCTTTCAGAATATCTGATTTGAAATTATTGTGGTCACAACGGTCATGTTAAAGATAATTGTGTTAAATACGTGAACGATAACAAAAATCAAACTGATTTCGTTAAAGAACATGACATGTCTAGTGTTAACGAGTCTGAGCCTGAATCTCAACGTGATGAGATTAGAAACAATAAGTTCAGGTGGTTTTATGACATAGCTTTCGATTACACATCTGTACCTTCAAAATCTAAACCTTATGTGAATCAGAAGCAGTCATTTAAACCTAATGTGCGTCACAACAATAATCAATATAATAAATCTAGCAAACCCTATCCTAAGAAGAAAAGAATTGTCAAACAGGTATGGGTTAGGAAGGATCAAATATACAGAGTCACTAACCATAAAGGACCCAACTTAGCGTGGGTACCTAAAAGCTGTATTTGATTCTCTTGCAGATAATAGGGAAAGAAAATAATCTATGGTATCTCGACAGTGGATGTTCGAGACACATGACCGGAAACAAGAATCTTTTTCTTTCACTAGAGCCCTTCAACGGTGGCAAGGTCACCTTTGGAGACAACAAGAAGGGCAACATAATTGGTGTAGGTAAGATTGGTATATCTTCTTCACATGCTATTAATAATGTATATGGTAGATGGTCTTAAGCATAACTTGCTAAGTATCTCTCAACTATGTGACAAAGGCAACAAAGTCGTTTTTCATTCAAATGTTTGTCGTATCATAGTTGAAGGTACTAGTAATGTTATCTTGGAAGGTCTATGTAAACGGAACGTGTATATGATTGATTTAAACAAAGTCACTACAAGTTCCTTTACGTGCATGAAAGTCACCGTGGATGATTCATGCTTGTGGCACAAGAGGTTTGCACACATCAGTCTAACGATTTTAAAGAAACTCAAGTCTTGGGATTTAGTTGAGGGTCTACCCTCAATCAAATTCGAACAAGAAAAGATGTGTGACTCATATGCCCGTTGTAAACAAGTTAGATCTTCATTCAAACCGAAAAGAGTAGTAAGTACAGAGCGTCCACTTGAGTTGGTACACATGGATTTGTGTGGACCTATGAAAGTAAGAAGCCGCGGTGGATCAAGGTACGTATTCGTCCTAGTCGACGACTACTCTACTCAAGGTTATGTATGGCCTATCTTTCTATTTACAAAGATGAAACTTTCGATGAGTTTGTAGTACTAATGAAGCTCGCCCAAAACAAGTATGATAAAAAGTTAGTTTCCCTTCGTACGGATCATGGCACCGAATTTGATAATCAAGCTTTTATAGAATATTGTAGGGAGAATGGTGTAGGACACAACTTTTCTGCACCACGAACCCCACAACAAAATGGTGTCGTGGAACGTATGAATAGAACATTAGAGGATATGGCCCGCACTATGCTTTTGTGTAGTGGCCTTCCTAAGAGCTTTTGGGCAGAAGCCATTAGTACTGCATGCTATGTGCACAATAGAGCTATGATTAGACCAATTCTCAAAAAGACTCCCTAGGAACTTTTAAGAGGGAGAAAACCCAATATAGCTCACCTTCGTTGCTTCGGGAGTAAATGTTTTGTCCACAATAATGGAAAAAGTAATTTGAGCAAATTTGATCCACGAAGTGACGAAGCTGTGTTTGTTGGTTATTCTAATCATAGTAAAGCTTTTAAAGTCTTTAACAAAAGAACGTTGTGCATAGAAGAAAGTGTTCATGTTGTATTTGATGAAGATAATGTGCCTGAGCAAGTTGAACAGAATGAAGAAGAAGACATGAATGATCCAGACTTTCGCCTTTCAAGGGAAGACGAGCCAGTTAATGATGAAAAAGTTATTGAAGGAATCAATGATGAACTTGATAAATCCGCAAATGACCTTGAACAGAGAACTGAGACAATTGTTGATGATACGAATGTCTCTTCTCAAAACAAGGAAAAGGAAACTGAAGTTATAGCTGATGATGCTATAACTTTGAACCAGAATCAAGATGGTGTAACTAAAGTTTTACCAACTTCAGCTATAACCCCAGAGTCCAACTCAGGGGGGACCAATCTTGATTCTGAATCATTTGAGGAAAGTGATAGTTCATCAGATGATGATGAGCCTAGGAACTCTAAGAAATGGAAATATAAGAGTTCTCATCCTATGGATAATATCCTAGGAAGTTTGAATAAGGGAGTTCAAACAAGGCGAACATTAAATAACTTTTGTTCATTCTATTCTTTTCTGTCTACCATAGAGCCTACCAACATAAAGGAAGCTCTTGCAGAATCCGACTGGATTGTGGCTATGCAAGAGGAGCTTCAACAGTTCGAACGTAATAAAGTATGGCACCTTCTGCCACGACCTCCTAATCGAACTGTGATTGGTACTCGATGGGTATTCAGAAATAAATTGGATGATTCAGGAGTTATAGTTCGTAACAAGGCTCGATTGGTCGTTCAGGGTTATAATCAACAAGAAGGGATTGATTATGACGAGACATTCGCTCCAGTAGCAAGACTTGAAGCTATTCGCTTGCTCATCGCTTTCGCAGCTCATAAAGGAATGAAATTATTCCAAATGGACGTTAAGACTGCATTTCTTAACGGTTATTTGGAAGAAGAGGGTTTTGTTGAACAACCTCCTGGATTTTTGAATAGCAAGTTTCAAAACCATGTTTTTAAACTCGATAAAGCTTTATATGGTTTGAAACAAGCGCTTAGGGCTTGGTACGACAGATTGTCAAAATTTTTATTGCAAAACAATTTTAAAAGAGGATCTGTCGACAAAACCCTATTTCTAAAATCCGAGGGTTCTGATTTACTTGTTGCTCAAATTTATGTAGACGATATTATTTTTGGTTCTACTAACAATAAATTGTGCAAGTATTTTTCAGATCTTATGACCTCAGAATTTGAAATGAGCATGATGGGAGAATTGAAATTCTTCCTAGGATTGCAAATTCAACAAACCAAAGAAGGGATAAAGATTCACCAACAAAAATATGTCAAGGAGCTAATCAGAAAATTTGGTATGGAAAACGCTCATCCAATGGACACGCCTATGGTAACTGACAAAAAGTTGACCTTAGACGAAAATGGTAAGTCCGTAGATGAGACTACATATCGAGGTATGATTGGTTCTTTATTATATTTAACTGCAAGTAGGCCTGACATTATGTTCAGCGTATGTGTCTGTGCTAGATTTCAATCATGTCCTAAAGAATCACATATGATTGCAGTTAAACGTATCTTGAGATATTTAATTGGTACATCTAATTTATATTTGTGGTATCCACTTGAGTGTAATTTCGATCTAGTAGGATATTCAGATGCAGATTATGCAGGATGTTCCCTAGATAGAAAAAGTACCTCTGGATTTGCTACGTTTGTTGGACCTTGCATAATTACTTGGGGCTCAAAGAAGCAAAATTCGGTTGCATTGTCTACTGCAGAAGCCGAATATATCGCTGCAGGACTGGTATGTTCTCAACTACTTTGGTTAAAGCAACAACTATGTGATTATGGTGTTAATGTTGGGTGTATGCCTGTTTTCTGTGATAATACGAGTGCTATTGTTATTTCTAAGAACCCAGCTCAGCATTCTCGTACTAAGCATATAGACATTAGACATCACTTTTTGCGTGACCATGTAGAAAAGGGCAACATTAAACTCGAATTTTGTAGTACTGACAATCAATGGGCTGACATTTTAACAAAGGCGTTAGCGAGAAGACGTTTTGAGATTTTGCGGTTGGAAATTGGTTTAATTGGTAGCAATTAAATTCATCTTATTTATTTTGTGAACCTGCGTGACTGGCTAGATTAAGACGAGATTATATGATTGTGTCCGCATATTTCATTGCTAGTATACTTGTGTTTAATATAATATATTTTACGTGAGTATCTTGCATATTAAGTGTTTTATGGAAATTGAATTATGAACCACATATTTGCCAAAAACCTATCTTATTCACTTTCCAAAATTGGGCCAAATTCTACCCATGTAATTCATGTTAGCCGAAATTACCAAATAAAATTACCTTTCCATATCTTTTTATTTACCAAATTCTATCCTTACCATATCCCAACAAAAATAACCACCCAAGATTATTTTCCTACCCAAATTCAAATAAAAAAAAAAAAAAAAAAAAAGGGAAATAACACAATTGGGGCCGGCACACCATGTGCCCAAGTACAAAAGCTACCCTACCTCTTACACAATCATAATTACCCTCTTCCACCTATTACTTTTACCTCTTCAATACTCAACCAACTTTTACTACCCTCTTCATCAATCTCACGGCTCCCACACACAAACACCCAAACCTTCAACCTTCATCAATGGCTTCCACTAGATCAAAACTTTCCAAAAATCCAAACCCAAAAACTCCCAAGCCAAGTATGCCTAAAAATACCTCTTCTCCTCCTACACAACCATCACCCAACCAAAACCAAACCGAGTCGGGTGCGGGTCTTGAGGGCACGAAAAGAAGACGGTTAAATAAAGGCAAAGGTAGAGTCCAAGAAGAACCTTCGGTCGAAACAACTGACACGGTACCCGAGGCATGTACACGGGTCACCCTCCGTGATTTTTCGCCTCAAGAAACATCTTCGGGGATTGATAAACTCCGTCTTACAAAAGACGAAAGAAAACTTGTGAACCGGGTTGCTCAATATGGAATACACTGTGGTCGGTATTATCCGAAGGCTTGGTGTGACAAGTATAGGGCTTTGGGATTCTTTTCTGATTTTCTGAATTTCCAAGAATGGGAAACTGTGGCTCAGTTTTCGGGTCCTGTTTATCCAGTTGAGGTAATACAGTTCTTTTCTTCCGTTTCTTTTACTGATGGAGTGTTGAATGCCTTCATTAATGGCCGTTCAGTCTCGATTACCGTGACGGACTTTTGTACTATGTTTTCGGTTCCTGATGATGGAATCAAAATCAATCCGAGTACGTCATGGGATGAGCTGACAGACATGGCTAAGCTGGAAGTTAAGCAGTATTTTGATGTTGGGGCGTCATTGTCGAGTTGTGTGTTGGCGGGTAGTGTGTCTCCTAAACTAAAATTTCTGTTGAATTTTTTATGGAATACCGTGATTCCGCGACGGGGCGGACGTGATAAAATTGCATGCTATGAGATGTTGGTCGTTAAGCATTGGTTGGAAGGAAACCGGGTTAATTTACCTTCTCTTGTCTTTTCTCGTATTTCACAAACCGCTTTCTCGGTGACCGAAGACAAATTATATTCTACTCTTGATTTGCCGTATGGCATGTGGCTGTCACGGCTCGTAGAGTGAAAGGGAGTTGTTAATATGAACAATTATGGGGTCGCCGTAAAAGATGAAATGTGTGATACGTTCTTGAAGTTTATGAAGCTTGATGCTAATGGTCCGGAGTTGTTGTTTTTAGTAAAGGGAGGTTCGGTCGGTTTTTAGTAAAGGGAGGTTCGGTCGGTTTACAGTCATTGGTAGTATCATGGAGCGCTTGGATGCGCAGGATAAGAAAATTGAGACGGTATTGGATACGGTTGTTCAAGCCGTAGCAATGGGCTCCTCAAACTCAACCCGTGACCAAGGTGGGTCGGGTGTGAGTCATGAGATGAGGACATGGATGGATGCTGTGGATGATCGCCTTGCTAAGTTGAAACGCAACATTATCGATTGTAAGCAAGAAGCGTATAGGCAAAGGGATAGGATGACATTCTTGGTGAGCCAAGGCGGGTCGTTGGTTAAGAGCGGGACGGATATGCGTGAGGGGATGCGGACTATATATGATGCGACGGAGGCTCTTTCGTTGAAAGTCCGGAACTTTGACGTTTGCCTCACCGCTCAAGCTACACATGTGTCTTCTTGCCTTGACCGTCTATCCACTCTTGAGTACCGCACTAGGCCCGGTTATAAAGCACCCGAGCCTCATCCACTTACCCAAAATGCCTTGCTTTTCTATCCTTGGTTGTTTAACTCTTAAAACTACTAATCCTATTCGGCCCATTTTGGTATGTTTTAAACAATTGTTCTATTCGGCCCAATGGCACTTAACAATTTATTTTGTGGTTTGTAGTTTTAATTAATATTTGCACTTGATCTTGCTTGGTATATATCGTCTTATATTGCGTATTTTGCATATCTATTTATTGCCTTGACATGTGTTATTCTAGTCGTTTCATGTCTTTGTTCTTGTCTTTTCAATGATGCCAAGAGGGGGAAGAAATGATATGATTTGAGTCTTTGCTTAAGCTTGCTCCTTGTCAAGACTCGTTATCTCTTAAATTCTCTCTAGCTATAACTTTGGCTAAGTTGTTTTGTTCTTACCATCAAAGTTGTTATAACTTTGGAGTGTTTTGTTGAGGGGGAACCATACTTAGTCACTTTGTTAAGAAGAACTCTTGAGGAAATCATATGAGACTTGTCATCATCAAAAAGGGGGAATTTGTTGGACCAATTTGATAGTTTTGATAATGACATGTGTTTACGTAATAATATGTTTTACTCGATATATCATATGCGTGTAATTGTGTGCTTTAGTCTTATTATAGCTAGCAACAATTATGAGAAGAAAGATCAAAGTTAGGCATAACTTTGATAAAGTCTGTGAGACAAAGTTATAACAACTTCAGGAATAACTTTGGAAGTGAACATGGAAGTTATAGCTAACCAGGCATAACTTTAAAGAAAATCGCTTCAAACAAGATCTACATAAAACTACACAAGACTCGAGATGGAGGGTCTTTGTGATCAAGATGAAGAGATGATCTGTATACTGAAGATCTTTGTGAAGATTAGATAGTATAGGTCGTCATTCGGTAACTATTCCATTCGAGAGATTTTATGTTCAAAAGTTATAGCTTTAGCCTATGATTTTGGATGATAAAATATTGATGCATGATTTTGGAAATAAAATGTTTTGAAATGTTTTCAAAAGTGAAAGAGTATTTTTATATTTATTAATTATTTTAATAGAGAATATATTTATGAGATTCTATTGGTTAGTAATACAACTTATGGGTTGTCATGCTACCTAGGGTTTCTAATATATTCTATCTCAATTTGTTGTTAACCTCATTAGCCCACCTAGTGTTTGAGCCACCTAGGGTTTCGTGTAAACCAAGGGATTGTGCCACCTAGGGTTGCGTGCCTCCTAGGGTTTTGTGAGCTAGAGGATTTCGACCAATCTAGGTTGTTTCCTTAGTTTACCTAATCTAGGATTCTACTATATCTTTACAACAATATTTTGAGATATTAAGATAAATATATTTCTATAAGATAAACCAAATAATATTTTGAGATAACGATATTTCTAAAAGATAAGCAAATATTATTTTATGGTAAGATAAATATCTTTATTAAATATTATACTAGGGTTTTAGATCTACTATGATTCTTCTACTATAAATACTCATTCACATACAAATTGTAAAACACACGAAATACACAACATATCACACGGCTATTATTTTACTTGTGTTGTTTTTCCAAAATCATTTTAAAGCAAACCTTTGAGCAAATATTTATTATTTTTAGAGTTTGTTTTTAAAAGAGTTGTGCATCAATTATTATCAATCGCTTGAGTGAAATACGTTATTGGATAATAGTACATCATTATAAGCTTACAATTCTTTAACGGGAATTTGTGTGAGTTATATAGTACTTTCTTATTAGCGTAAGATAGTATAGAGTATTTAGCGGTACTCACCTTGAGTTATAATCATAGTGTTGATTATACGAGTGGGTTGGTAATTTTTGTAATCCGTAGAAAGGTACTAACAATTATTAATCGAGAATAGTGGACGTAGGTTTCAACGTGTGAAACTGAACCACTTCAAAAATCGTGTGCCTCTCTCTTATCTCTTTACTTTTCGTTATTTCGTTACTCGCGCTTACTTTGATTAATTAATTAGTTTATTTTAATTCATAAGATCAAATAATTAATTACATATCATATAAATCGAAAAAGTGGGGCTAGTTTTTAATACTCAATTCCCCCCCCCCCCCCTCTTTCGTATTCGATCAATAGACTCTACAAAGAATATTGATCTCTCAATAAGGTTCAAAGGAAGGTTCATAACTCCAATAAGAGTCCAGGTCGACAGTAGCAGGAGAAGTCCCCTTCTCCATTAGCTACGGCCTAACCATGGCCCTCAAATAACGAGTGAGGACCGCAAAACCGGGAGTAACCCAGTCCCAGCGACCTAGGGTACTCAAGTCAGAAAGGAAAGGAATAAGCTTCCTCAACAGCCTCTCCCTCTTGTCTTCGAAGTAAATCAAAGACAAGAACCACCACAACCAGAGCCGAGCCCTCTGCTCGGCAGTACAAGGAGGAGGAGTCACCATCTCTCCACCTATCCTCACTCTCGTCGGAGTCCTACCCGCAAAGTAGTCTCTAACATAAGTGCTCGGCACCAGTCCAGGTAGAGCAGCCGCCCCTGCCCGCAGGTTCCAGCCTATCAGGTGTCTCGCCTCCTCCAAGTCAACCCTCATGGCTACTGACGGCCACTCCAAGCTCTCCTCTCCACACGGCAAACCAGAAATCATGTCGTAATCTTCCAAGGTGACTCCGACCTCCCCAAAAGGCATATGGAAGTTCGAAGTCGTATCCCAATAACGATCCAAGAAGGCCCGAATCAGGCAAAGGTTAGCCCGAATCTTCATCGCCCTGATCGACCTCTAAGCTCGGGCCAACTCTCCGAAGGCTCCTTCTCTAATGAGTGCCTTCTCCTCCTCAGTCAGCTTCTCATACGCCTCCATCATGGTTGTATAGCCAGAAAAGGATCTCATGTTCCCGGCTTCCTGCTATTCGAATCAAGAAAGTCATTTAGCATTTTATATTTTCAAAAGAAGTAGCAATCAAATATGGATGATGACAAACAAACACAAAGGCTTACCATACTCCGTGTCGTCTTGTAAGACAAGTGGCTCTCTGCTGCCCAAATGAGATGTCTACCCTCCTATTTCTCTGCCCACTAAGGTGCGCCCGCCAAATGGTGTCCACCTCGTCCTGTGGTATTTCTCCTCGGAACCCCATCCTCAGCCGCCCCAGTCTCCTGCACCACCTTGGCTGGTATATCTTCTCCCACGCGGGAAGAAGAAGGCTCGGGGTCTATGTCTATAGGATCTCTCCCTGACGTAGAAGGAACTTCACCTACACAGTCCTCAGCGATTTCAAACGTGTCAAACATTTCAAGCAAATCCTCAGCGATTTCAAACAATGTCAAGTACATTTTAAGACGTTTCAAGTCATTTTCAAGAAGGTTTGTGGTCATTTGCGACCATTCTTTCGAAAACCCGACTACACATGTAGGGTAGGGGTCAACTCAAGTCTAAATTCAAAGCCTAATTACGGGTTTGAGTCGAAAATTCGACAGCATTTTGCTATGATAGCAGTTATGCCCTAGAAAAGCATCCTGCAGAAACCGTCGCAAACTGAAAATCTAATGCCACAACAAGTTTACCCATTACACAAGGGTTCCATTACACCAAGTTTCATCGAAAATGAGCTACCCTAAGGGCGTTTTCGAAGCGATTTTCGAGTCAGTGAGTATCCGTCTCATTTGTTCAAATTTCAACGAAAACGAAAAACAAGTACATGGCTATGTTTCTAACAAGGCCAAATGTTCACTCCTAATGTCAATTTCTATCATACAAATGAATTGGAGCAAGAATCCCTAATTTTCGAGTTATATGGGGAGGGAACCCTAATTTTAAATCCAAAATCAATCAAATATAAGCAATTAAAGCGAGATTGGAACACATACCTCGATTTTTCATGGCTTATGGAGTAATTTGATCAAGATTTCCGCAAGTTTGGTTAAGTTTTGTGAGTTTATTGGTGTTTTTATAATTTCGAATGAATGAATATAACCTCCATCTGATCACGTCTTTATCAGACAGGGAGAAGCTCGAGAAGGAACGCAGCAATAGTTGCGCCTCTTCCAAAGGTCGCAGGTCTTGCTGCGCCCTTTCCCCAGCAGTGCTTCGCTTAAATTTGAAAGTTGGTTACAAGTTCGTTACTTGTGGGCCCAAGTCTTATGCGCCTTTTCTCCGAATTCTATTTTTCATAGTTTGGTTCTTTTTCAAGACCCGTGCCTCGACAGGTTTTCAAAACTGTCACATCATCTCAGCAGAGACCCACTTTCTCCGGACATGCAATCCGTGGGCCCATCTTTTATTGTAAAGATATTTATTCGCCACAACCGAGCAAATTCTCTGGATGATTCGATCCTGAAAGAATCTTCCATGTATCAAGTTTCAACATATATTTCCCCAACGAGAGTTCACTTGAAGACTGAGACAGGCCGATTCTTACATGTGAACTTATCCCCAGCGGCTGGTGAAACTCATTACGCATCTTATCCCCAGCGGTTGGCGAGCCTCAATACGCGCCATATTCAGACGGCTGGCGAGCCTCACATCGCACTTCACTCCAAGTAAGAAGATGCTCAGGTATGACTCCTTCTTATGGTTGGCGAGCTTTCACGCGTAGTCTAACAGACTTTAAAAGGCCCTCCCCGATGGTCGACAGACCTTAAAATGTTCCCAGCGACAAGCCCTTGGTTCATACCCTTTGAACCGCCTTGCGTCGCCATAGTCGTCAAGTTGTAATCTTCAATTGACCTGATGGCTATACTTTGAATTTTGCCTTGTCCAAGCCTCGGTCCAAGTGGGGGCTCTGTAGATACCTCAGTTCATAAGTTTACCGTCAAGTGACAGCTCAAATACTTGTGTCTACCCCTTGGTCATCATCTACGTGGCAATACGGTCGTTTTGACAGTCATTAGCGTTTATTTGGAGTCCGGGTCAAAACTGCTTCATTTTCTATAAACCATCTTTTGAAACCGAGTCTGAACGCTCGATAATATTCCGGATATTTTAATATTTCAAAACTTATATTTCTTGGTAAAATATATCCGTAATTTATTTAGAAAGAATTCGAAATCAACCGCAATTCCATAAACGAAACGCATAAATATTTCTTTCAAAGTAGGAAACTGCTTGGGAAATGACGCAGCGGGTGCTGCACCTCTTCCAAGAGTCGCAGTGCCTGCTGCGCCATTTCCCCAGCTCGTTTTGCCTGTTTCCGGAATATTTTCTAGATTTCTTTCCATGTTCAAGTTATTCCAAAACACTTCGGATTTCTCCCGATAAAAGGAGAGGTGCGTGCTCACTTTCAAGGCACGCGAGTGTTCCGCCCCTTCTCTTCTCTCTCTTTGCATTCTAGACCTTCCTCTAAGCATTTTGACATCTATGTGCTTGATCAATCGACCACGTAAGCTCATATCCTTCTGATTTCCCGACTCGTTTTGCATTTGACCTACCAATTTGACCAACTATACTTAATCAGTTTAACTAATCAATTTTCGATCCTCTTACGAGGGCACTTTCTTTACATTCGAGTCGAGCTATCACTAAAGCACAACTTAGTTAATCTCGTTTTGTCAACATTTAAGTATGAGGGTGTTTAATCCCGTCTTTTGTATTTTTATTAGTACTTTTATTCAATTATGTAAGATTCATGTCAGAAGTATGTTAAACCTTTTCAAAACTTCTTTTAAGTAATCTTTTTAACTTCTTTTAGTAATCTTTCATATTTAGATAGTTTGTCTTGACTAAGATCCCTAATAATCAATATTAGTGGGTTTTTGTCGTCTTTTAGATCAAATCGTGTCTTTTAGGGTTAGATCTATTCCTATCTAGTCTCTAGATTCGTCTTTGATACAAATTAGTGTAATTAATATGACTTAAATCACCTTCACTCAAGTTATAGATCAATAATAAACTGTAAATACACAAACGAATACTAATTGATCGCGATTCTAGCTTCACAGCTAGATCCCACCTCTAGAACAGACGCAGGGGTTGATGCGCCTCTTCCAGAGGAAGCATCACCTTATGCGCCCGCTCTGGGTTGGATTCTGTCTCTGAACTTCCTTATTCGCTCCGACGTAGCCTTAATTACTAATTAATCGACTATTAATTCTAGTATCGATGCTAATTTGTTCGTTTAGTCTTTTATTCTTTTTCTTTTCTTCAAACCTTTATTTTGAGTATATTTCCGACATAGATCATGTAAATCAGTTGTAATACTATTTAATCATTGTATTGTATGATTAAATTTGTCTTTCACATGTAATCAATTCTAAATCCTATTTCGACTCAATTGATTGCTAAACTACATGTTCACCTGTGGTACACGGATTCGCGACCACGTGCCAGGCTGTGGTGTGAGGAACTACGGTCAGGCGCCCATAAACGGGACAAATGAAGAAATACGCATTTGTGGAGTCGCCACCTACTTTTGTGGGAAGTTGGAACCGTTCGAATATTTTATGCCATGTCAAGACACAAAGTAATGACATGAACTGTTCGAATACCTCTCCTTTTATAGGGAGAAATCTGAAAAGTTTTGGAATGATTTGAACACGGAAACGGGAAAAACGAGCAGAGGAAGAGACTCAGCAGGCACTACGACTCTTTGAAGAGGCGCAGCACCCGCTGCGTCATTTCCCAAGCACTTTCCTACTTTGAAAGAAAGATTTCCGCGTTTCTTTTATGGAATTGCGGTAGATTTTGAATTCTTCTAAATAAAATACTGATATATAATTTACCAAGAAAGATAAGTTTTGAAATATTAAAAAATCCGGAATATTCTAGAGCGTTCAAACTCGGTTTTAAAAGACGGTTTATAAAATATGAAGCATTTTTTGACCTGGACTCCAAATAAACTCTAATGATTGTCAAAACGACCGTATCGGTGCGTAGATGACCACCAAGGGGTAGACACAAGTGTTTGAGCTATCACTTGACGATAAACTTATAAACTGTTATAAATCGTTTGGCATACCAAACATGCGGCCCAATCATCACTGGATGGTTGGCGGAAGGTGTAGAACCGAAGTATCTACAGAGCCCCCACTTTGACTGAGGCTTGGACAAGGCAAAAGTCAAAGTATAGCCATCAGGTCAATCGAAGATTACAACCTGACGACTATGGCGACGCGAGGCAGTTCAAGGGGTCTGAACCAAGGACCTGTCGTCGGGAACATTTTAAGATCTGTCGACCATCGGGAGGGTCGTTTAAAGTCTGTTAGACTATACATGAAAACTCGCCAGCCATAAGAAGGAGTCATACCTGGGCATCTTCTTACTTGGACCAAGGCTGCAATGTGAGGCTCGCCAGCCGTCTGAATGGGGTTGCATAATGAGGCTCGTTAGCCGCTGAGCATAAGATGCGTAATGAGGCTTGCCAACCGCTTGAATAATAAGATGCGTAATGAGGCTCGCCAGCCGCTGAGGATAAGTTCACATGTGAGAATCGGCCCGTCTCTGTCTTCAAGCGAACTCTCGTTTGGGGAAACATATGTTGAAACTTGATATACAGAAGATTTTGTCAGGATCGAATCATTCCGAGAATCTGCTCGGTTGTGCAAACAAATATCTTGACGATAAAAGATAGGCGCACGGATTGTTTGTCCGAAAGGTGGGTCTCTGCTGAGATGATAACGTCATGTGACGGTTTCGAAGCCCGTCAAGGCGCGTGTCTATGGAAGACTTTGTCAGGATCGAATGATTCCGGGGAATCTGCTCGGTTATGGCGAGCAAAATTCTTATGATAAATGACGGACCCACGGATTGTATGTCCGAAAGGTGGGTCCCAAGCATAGCTTGCTTCTTGTTGTTTGTTTTTGTTTGATTTGAAAAAAGTGACGAACGATCGTCAATTAAAGAGCCATTTGAATTAACTTGAAAAGTTACGAATGATCGTCGATGGAAGATTTGTTTGAATTGATTTGATTTGAAAAGTGATCGAGGTGACAGGCGTCAAGCCCCCCCAGCTTACCTCGAGGTGTTTGTCTTTGTTGTTTTTTGTGTTTTGAATTGGTTTGAGAAGTGACGAACGATCGTCAATTGAAGATTTTTTTTATCTAACCTGACTTGAGATCGAGGTGGCAGGCGTCAAGCCCCCATCTTACCTCAAGGTATTTGAATTAAATTATTTGAAGAAATGACGAACGATCGTCAATTGGAGAGTTTTTTTTTAATTGATTTAAGTTTGAGGTGGCAGGCGTCAATCCCCCAGCTTCCCTCGAGGTGTTTGTGTTGAATTAAATTGAGTAATGACGAACAATCGTCAATTGAAGATTTTTGTTTGAATTGAAATATGAGGAATGATCGTCAATTGAAGATTTTGTTTGAATTGGGCGAGAGCCCCCAGTTTGATGTATATACTTGAGGTGTCTTTGTTGTTGAGTGTTTTCTGTTCCTGTAGGTTAGTCTAAAAAGTAGGTTTGGTAGACGGCGGTTTCTGCCGTCATGCCACCTAAAATCACATAGAAATCACATAATGTAAATCACATAATTTACATGTAGCATATTGATGGCCTAAATTGGCGCAAAAACGGGCTACCTCTTTAAAAGAACTTATAAGGAAATGTGTAAGTGTTTGAAATGATCAGGCATGTGTAAGTGTTTGAAATGACCGGACATGTGTGGATGCGTTTGAAAGAAAGAAAGAGGAGTGAAATGATTCCTCTGAATAAGTGTGCTCATTTAGCGGCCATATCGATTTCCGTCTCGAAAAGTGAACATTTTAAAATAAAGACGGGTTGAATCCTGTGAAGGATTGCCTACGTATTCATGAAAATGAAATCAAACCATGTGCGTAGTTCGAAGCAAGAGCTTGAAATGAACTTAAAACTCTGTTTATTTGATGACATGAGGATATCTGAATGTCAAAATGTAAGAGCATAGCGACATTGGCCGGTTTTATTTCGTGTCGCACGAGCGGCACGTGGGTTGCGCGAAGCGCGTTTTTGTTTGTTTGCCTGAGAATTTGAATGAGTTTTGCCCTCTTTACCGTAACAGGCTCGGCGAATTACGCAAAACTAATACTATAGAAACAAAATACTTTGTGACCGTATAAGCTTAGTGTACATCCATCGAATTCTTAGATGCTAAACAAGGGTGATAGAAAATGGAATGGAGTGGAAGGTTCTAATGGTGTTAGAAGACAATGGAGATCTGTGTATCTCTCTCACTCACCTGAATGAATGAAAGGATCGTCCCAAAGGGCATGGAGACATGGTAACTGCGAATTGATTCGTCTGAAATGACTATTTGAGTGATTTTGTTTTCTTTGTAATCTTTGACTGGAAATTTTTTTTCTTGTCTCGTGAATTTTTGAAAATGTTTGAGACTTTTTATATGAAGTCGTTGTTGGACTGTTTTTGATTTGAAGTCGTTGTTGGACAGTTTTTTATTTGAAGTCGTTGGACTGTTTTTGATTTGATAGTCTTTGGACTGTTTTTGATTTGATTGTCGTCGTTGGACTGTTCTTTATTTGAAGTCGTTGTTGGACTGTTTGAAGTCGTTGGACTGGATTTTTGACATTTTTGTTTTTAATTCATTCTGGCACCCATGGTGATGGGAGACAATATATGAAATTTGTGCTTATTTGATAGTCAGATGAAGAATAGGAATCAGACGAATCAGATAGAAAAATGGAGTCTCCAAACCTAGAGGTCACCTAGAGACACGACGATCAAGTAATTTTCACACCACTAGAGATGGAAAAGGTGGTAAATGCACGCCCTTGTTAAGGCTTATTGTAAGAGGTCGAGTGATCTACACTAAAGAGATATGACCTAAAGTATTTCGAGTCTATTCTACTAGTTAAGGGTAAAAAGTAGAACAAGTGACTAATAAAAGATACATATGCTCTTTTTTTTGGCAATTCCGTTTGGGTTTTTCTCGGTTTGATGAACACTTGCTTGACTAATTCCCGGCATCTTGGAAACTGGGGTAAGATACCGAAGTCGGAACAAAACATGATCGACCATTCTAGCACACTTACTCAAAAAGACTCGACATGTGAAGTGGGAGTGTGCCACCGTGTTTAAGTGAGTTTTGAAAATGACAAGATTTGAAATGTTTGTCCCAAGCAACCGTAATGGTTGTAGGAGTAATGACTCAAAGTGGAGAATAACTCGACTTGTGAAGTGGGTGTGTGCCACTGTGCTAACTGAGTTTTGAAAATGACTAGATTTGAAATGGTTGTCCTAGACAAACGTAGTGGTTGTAGAAGTGATGACTCGAATTGGAGAATGACTCGACTTATGAAGTGGGTGTGTGCCACTGTGCTAAGTGAGTTTTGAAAATGACTAGATTTGAAATGTTTGTCCTAGACAACCGTAGTAGTTGTAGGAGTGATGACTCGAATTGGAGAATGACTCGACTCGTGAAGTGGGTGTGTGCCACTGTGCTAAGTGAGTTTTGAAAATGACTATATTTAAAATGTTTTTCCTAGACAACCGTAGTATGGTTGTAGGAGTGTTGACTCGAAGATGATTTTGACTGAATATTTGGGAAGAGTGTCGACTCATTTTGCGCTATTTTAGGCCACCTTTGAAAATGTTTTACAGTTTTAAAAAATGATTTTGTTTTGAAAATTTTGTCATGGTTTATTTACAAAATGGTGATCACGTAGAGGTTATACACATTTAAACAGGCATTATAACGGCATGCTGAGTGCATTCAAGATGGTTTTGGCTTAAAGGGTGGGTTGTCATACCAAGCAATCAAACCCAGGGTATGTAGAGAGGTCCGCGCCAAACATGAGTAAGGTCGGTTCCTTGTCCATTTCCTCGAGTAGTGAAAGCTCTTGATACTAACATGAGTATGTATCGTGGTATGGTTGACGTCAAACGCTATCCATCCTTAGGCCTAGATAAAAATTTAGACCATCCAGACATGACAATTGGACGTAATGGGTTGGGTTAGGCCTAGGAAGGCCGAATAAAACGACCTAAGAAGGTCGAGTAATGAAAACCGATAACTGTCTTGTACAAGCTATTCCCTAACCTAGTTCAAGTTTCACCCTGGGTAACACGTAAGTGTGTAATCCCCAGCGGAGTCGCCAAACTGTGGTACACGGATTCGCGACCACGTGTCATGCTGTGGTGTGAGGAACCACGATCGGGCGCGCTTGAAAAGGGGCAAACGTAGAAATACGCATTTGTGGAGTCGCCACCAACTTTTGTGGGAAGTTGGAATCGTTCGAATACTTCATGCCATGTCAAGACACAAAGTAATGACATGAACACCAAGAACTCGTTACCTTAGCATTCTATGTCTAGAATGACTCTCGTGGATGCAAATGAACACGGATGTTCACAGAGATCTGCAGTAAGGGGTGAGGGTACGTATTGGGAAGTTCTTGATATGTTGTCGGTTATATGCATGCAATGCAACATCCACGTTTTAAACCTACCATGTGAGCTTAGACAATGTCGGTGAACATGTAGTTTATCAATCAATTGAGTCGAAATAGGATTTAGAATTGATTACATGTGAAAGGCAAATTTAATCATACAATATAATGATTAAATAAAGCTATAAAAGAATTATTACAAAGATTACAATGGATTCCGGGATCTATGTCGGAAATATGCCCAAAAGGAAGTTTTAAAAGAAAAGAATATAAGAATATAAGACTAAACGAGCAGATTACCAGTGATACTAGAATTAATAGTCGATTAATTAAGCAATTAAGGCTACGTCAGAGTGTTACCGGCAAGGGAATCAGAGTGTTACCGGCGGTGCTTATAACCGCAATAGAGGGAATTACCAGCGGTAGAACAATGATGGGAACCACAGTTCGACATCAAAGACTGTGGCATCTGCTAGCACAGTGTAGGGAGGAGGTAAGAAGAACAGTGGCAAACTGTTCATGATGGATAAGCAAGCAGAAGAAGAGGATGCTCAAGTGGTTACAGGTACTTTTCTTGTCAATCATATTCCAACGTTCGTTCTATTAGATTCAGGGGAAACCCATTCTTTTGTTTCTAAGAGTCATGTTATGTTGTTAAGGCTTGGGGATAGCGAGTCTGTAAGAGATGAGGTATTCATACCTTCTGGGGACTCAGTGTCTTGTAATAAAATGTTCAGAGGTGTGTCTATGGTTGTGGGGGAGGTAGATTTTCCTGTTAATTTGTTTAAGTTTCCTTTAGATGGGTTTAAGGTTATTGTCGTGATGGATTGGCTGGGGAAGTATAAGGCAAGTATAGATTGACATCAAAATAAAGTGTCGCTAAAGAAACAATTTAGATAATTATATCAACCTATTTTAACATTTTACAATGAGTTAACAAACTTAATCAATTAATATGGCCACTAAACAAAGATTAACATGCTTAGTCTAATCCGATTCCGTGCATCTCGACTTTTAGAATGAATTAACAAACTTAATCAATGAATATGGCCACTAAACAAAGATTAATCATGATGATACAAACACGTGAAAGAAACAGTTTAGATAATTATATCAACCTATTTTAACATTTTACATATTAGTCATGCATGGCTCCCCTAATCCCTAGACAAAGGGAACTACTCACTCATATTTAGAATAAAACTAATGTTGGTGTATAAAATGGTAACTATGGTAAACATGATTAAATGAAATAACAAAAGTTATAAAAATGCTAAATGATAACACACTAGTGAAATGCAAATGCTAAACTAATAAAACAATGTTAATGATAATAAAGCGATAATGAAAATACAATAATGAAATGAACAAGGATCGAAATTACCGCAACAAGAAGGACTCGGAACTTTGAACAAGAATACTAGAACCAAAAGATTAAAGAAAGATTGTATTGAATTGTAACCAAATGCTTGAACAAAGTAATAACCAAATGTTTAACTAAATATGAAACTAAGAGAAACTTGTGTGCTTAAACTAAGGAAAATGTAAGGGAGAAATATGTGTAAAGAAAGTGTAAAAGATGATGAAAAAGATGCCCCTAAGTGCCGAAGTCCCTCTCCTTTATATAGGGAGAGGGCTTGAAACGTAAGGCATTTACAGCACCCCAACCCCGATCGGGGAATAGGAACCCCGATCGAGGTTCCACTAATCCGGGAGTATTTGCTTAATTACTCAATTAAATGCTTGAGGAATCCTATGATATGCCTTTAAGCTCCTTAATTCTCCGGTTAATTGCATAGTTTGACATCCCATGAGCATCCCTATGTTGAGTTGTGGACTCCTTAAATTGGGCTTCATTTTTGGTTTCTCATTTGCATATCAACCCGTTTCACAAATCTTCATGCTTGGGCTTGTCATTTTCCATACTATCCTTCCATGGTTCATCTTGATTGCTTCCATTAGCTTGGTGGACTTTGGTGCTTGCTAATGTGTTAGGAAAAAGCCTCTAAATGCTTATATTCCTACAAAACGTAGCAAAAACGAGCAATGCACCTCGAACACGTAATTAGCTCACAAATATACTAAACAAAATATAATAATCATGTAAAATCGAGCTAAATTAGGGAGTAAAATCATATAAAAACTAAACATATCAGTGATGGTAGACGACTTTGTTTGGTGGGAAGAGGGTGTAGGTGGTGAGGCTCCGTTAATGGTTGTCGTAGGTGGTCGGTGGCATAAGAACTAGTGACGGAGAAGGGTTTGTGAGGGGTATAAAGGAAGACATCAACATGCTAATCAGGTTGCCGTACAATTAGTTTCACTATGAAAAGACTGTTTAATAGTTTGGCTTATTATAAGTTAAAATAATGTATATGGATTATTGTAAAAAGATCACCTATAATGTGGATGGTAAATAATCGTATGTAAAATGGCCTTGTTGGAGTATTTTTTAGGCAACAAGGGGGTGATTTAGTATGTATTTAACCCGTTTTAAGCTTAAGACCGATAATGATAGTCTAAAATGAGAATTTGTGTTAATTCTATGTTAATCCTTTCGTAAGTACACTTGGTGTAATTGAAAACGGCGCATATTCATTTTCAATTAAGACGAGTGGTGAGTACGGGGTTGATTTGTGCGAAATGAAACCGCCCCCATTTCAAAAAAAAGAAAAGGAAAAACAAAATAATACAAAGGAGGAGGAGAAAATGGAAAACTGAACCCTGAAAAGTGTCCCTCATCTTTCTCCCTTTGAAAAAATCCCCCGATTCCACCCGCTCACCCCATCTCTCTCTCTCTAAACTCTCCATCCCCAAATCTCTATCCCCTCAATTCAGTTGAGCAGATACAAATTCCACACTTGAATTACTCGATTCGCCCATTTTCCAATTCCTAGGGTTTTCTCCATTCTAAATTTCCAACACATGGGAGATTCATGCAACTCTAGGAATTTAGCGTTTTAGCTTGTAAAACCATAGCTGGGTTTTGTTGATTTTCTTGACTACATTTACTAATTCGTTTCTTTGGTGTCGTCAATTAAAAAGGTTTTTGAGTGAAAAAGTGAAGATTGTAATTTTCTTTATATTTTTCTGTAATACTCGATATCTGGATGGATCCGAGAGATTCGATGCCCACGACTAATGTACCAAAAGGAGGCGGCGGTAGCGTGACGGATGAAGATGTTATTGTATCAGTCACTGCCACGCTTGCTAAAGAAGCTTCCATGTTATTTCAATCAGAAAAGCTTGCCGAATGTGTTGAGCTTTTAAATCAATTGCTTCAGAAGAAAGAAGGTGATCCAAAGGTATATATATCACTAGGCCTTATTAATTCATCCTTATGTCGGTAGTTTTGTACTGTAATTTTGATTATGTTAGGTTTGCTTAATTTTGCGTAACTTAGGTTTGGAATGGGTCAATTGCCTCTTTGACGGGTACGTGAGAGCGAAAGTAGTTAGCTCATCTTATTTTGATTAACTCGATCTTACAGTTTCAAAGGGATGTTGGTCAAGATTCAAGATATTATGATTACCCTATCTCATGCCAACCATTTACGGCCGCTTACATGTTTTTATACCTAAAGATAGTTCGCCCTCAACTCTAGCGGCACTGTCCACTATTTTTTTTTTATGCGTTTACCCTATGGAATCAGGGGTTTAGGTGCATACAATTATCTTTGTTGGAACACTGTGAGTAAGGCCCATATTATAGTGTATAACTTCGGTTGGGGTGTTGATCTCTTGCGTTAGACTTCAACTCATTGAGATTTTGATGTTTCTTGTTAGATTTGCGGTGTTACCTTTCTTCTTTCCATGTTTCGCCTTGGCACTTTATTAGCTAGCTAAGAGGATGTTGAAATCGATATTAAATATGGTTTTCACAAGTTCAAGTAGTGAAAATGTCGCCATCAATCTGCCTTTACCAGTCTCTCTGAAAATGAAATCAAAGCTCTGGATACAGACTATGGCTGCAATTCCTAAATAATGGTAAATGTTGTATGTAGCCTTCTTCAATGCTCGGCGCTTAACTTCCTTGTACAGATGCCTCCATTTCCTTCTTAAAAGGCAAATTAAAATCCCTCCAACTCCATCTCCCCTCCCCTCCGTTTCCCTTTCATTTTCGTATCCAATCACACCCTTAATTCAGCTTTTAGGAGTTCTAATGGAGATTCATTTTATTTTTGTTTTTATGCAAGCAGATACCTACTTTGAGAATTTTGTATTATAGAGTGACTGTAGTTATTCTTTTGCTTACTCCAGTTATGTATTGTAAATCAGACAAGCTGTGCCTATAGTTGTTCAAATTAGACTTTGGTCTTCCTGATCCTGTATTGATCATTGTTTGTCGTGCTTCTTGAGCGCTGTTTCGTTCCGTATAGGTTGCAGTTGTGTTTCTATAACGATGGAATTTAGAAGGACCCTTGCCAAAATTTATATTTCCCTATTATTCACTTCTGATAACTCAAACGACTCGGATCTGGTTTTTACTTTTCTGTATACCTGTGCTGCATATTCCACCATTTATTGTTTCTGCAACATTTTCAACTGTAAATAATGTCTCGTCATTAAATGTGCCATGAAAAATCCATCATTGCTGAACCTGAATTTTATTTAGATTGGTGTCTCGGTGAATTTTGGGCATGTTTGGATAGCAAAATGGGTGGAAAATGGAGGGTAGGGGGATGGAGGGAAAGGGAGGGGAGGGCGATTGGATTATGGGTGTTGGGATAGATTTTCCTCCAAAATCTTTGCTATGGTGGAGGGATTTTAATTTGCCTTGGAGGAGGGAAATGGATCCCTCTTCATTTTTGCTCATCCTTATTTGCTAACTAAACAAGGGATTTTATATCCCTTACTTCCCCTCCGCGTCCTTTTCCTTGAAATCCACCAATCCAAACAAGCCCTTTATTTCTCATGAGCATTAGTGTTGTTAAATCGTGGGAACATAGAAGTTAACTTTTGCCTCTATCAGCCTAAGCTTTCAACAGGTATCAGATTTTGAATTAACATTCAACATTATATATCCTTTTGAAAAGCTATATTGCTATTGACGACTATTTATTGTGACAAGAAAAATCGCTGTTTAATTCTTATGGGTAGGGACTCAGGAGTATTTTTGATATGTTGGAGACTCTGATGACCAATTTCGCTGGGGCTAATTGGTGTGTGATGTGTGCCTCTTCATTCTTGTCTCAATTTGCTAGGATTAGAGTTTTTCTCTTCTGTTTTTATGATGCTTCCAGGGTTTCCTCTCAAGTCTGTATTTATTTATGTGGTGCTTCATTGACCGTTCTACAGATTCTGCATAATATTGCTATAGCAGAGTTTCTGCGTGATGGATGTACAGATCCAAAGAAAGTGGTGGAATTCCTCATCAATGTTAAGGTATTCGGATTCATGCTAAATGTTCAGTTTGTGTAGTCAGAGGAAACCTATTTATTTATGTAGTCAGAGGAAACCTATGTTCATCTGCTAGATTGCCTGTGTTAAATAATCTAATAGTTCCTTTGTTTTACCATAATCTTCTTAATTTCATCTGCTAGTTTGCCTGTGTTAACTAATTTAATAGTTCCTTTATAATCTACTTATTTGATTTTGAGGTCAAAGTTTAGACTTTGGCTCTTAATATTGTGAAAGATATAAAAAGTTGTAATATAATACAAAAAAATACTCACATTTCTTCTCAAAAAATCTTTTACAAAATTAAATTTTCAATTAAAAAGAATATAGAAATGCAGAAAATATGGTGAACCTGCTGTCTTGGAGAACTCAAAATCATATAGGAAACATAGTGAAACAAAGCTAGTATGTATTTGGTTGTGATTCTTGACGTGATCTTCAACATAAAACAATCCTTCCCTATTTTTTTTTAAATTTAAACATACGTTTATTATTGCGTATATCTGACACCCTTGCAAGGCATTTGGGTATGTTGGTTGTAATGGAAAGAGAAGAAATTCATTTGTTGATGCAACACCTTCAAAGGATTATTGCTGTAATGATGGGGAATTGTCAGGTTTTACCTATGTTATTCAGTGAAATGAGTTAGTTATTGCATGCAAAATATACTGTCATTTATGTATGTTATGTATAGCAAGCAAAACATACTGTTATAGCAGCAGTCCTACGTAAACTTCATATGGGAATTCTATGTTCATTAACTTCCATATACTCCAGAGGAAGAGCAAAGACCTTGCTACGACATCTGGAGAACAAACAGATACGACAATTCAAGCTGCAAATCAATCCATTTCAGGAAGTAAAGGAACTAATAACTCAACAAACTGTGCTGGTGCTGTTTCTGCTGGTGAAATTGATGCATCTGTGGCTGCATTGAACATTGTATGTATTTATTAATCCTGAAAGTGGATCCTTATAGTCATTCTTTCAGGGTAGCATACCTGATGATGAAGAGTTTTTTTATCCATGGTTCACAGGCAACTATTCTCTTCCACCTTCATGAGTATGCAGAGGCGTCATCAGTTTTGGAGCCCTTATTTCAGAATATTGAACCCATAGATGAGGTCTGCCTAGAATATATCTTCTTAATTCTCAATGATGCAACTATGCATCTGTCTGATTTCTTAACATATCTCCTTTATTGTTCATGTCCAGACTACAGCTTTGCAGGTTTGCCTTTTACTTCTAGATGTTGCTGTATTGACAGAAGATGCGTCAAAATTTTTGGTAAGTTTGTTTCCAAGTGTGATATTGTTATTGCTCCGCAATTTTTTTCTTATCATTATCAACAAGTAGTCTCTGTGTTTGTTAAGATAGGTTGTACACATCCAACCCCCATTATCCCGCTACTTGCGGGAGCTCTTTTGTCACTGGGGTAATGATGTTATTGTATTCCCTTCATACTTATAATTTCTTCCCATATTTCCACTTTTTTCTCGTTCCTCTTATGGTATGTTTTGTGGTGACTTTTATCAAATTTCGGTAATTAATTTACTAGAATTAGAGAAACTACCATATTCTCCCATCTAAATTTCCAGCATAAATATTGTAAATACATTAATTACCCAGATCCATTACCCTGCAACTCCCAAAATAAAGTCAATTAACCACCAGTTTCATCCATAACTCTCTTTCTGCCAGCCAGTCAACAACCACTTCACTGACCTGCCAGAGAGCCCATGTTTTTCAAACTGCAATGCTGCCGCCGTCCACCACATTAGACTCCTAAGACGCTGTTGGTGGTGGGTTTAAAGTTGTTTGTCAGGTGGTCACAACCACCAGTTGACCAAAGATCCAACCATGACCAAAATCTTGGTTGAAGGTAGTCAAGTGGCCAACCCAATACATGTGAAGTTCGGACCGTGAGGGAGAAGGTGGTGGTGGTAGGAAATTGGTGACGAAGAGGCTGAGGATGGTTAAAGAACATGGATGTTGTTTCTGGTCTGGTGTGGAATGGTGGGTGGGTTTGAGCCGAGTGGGATGGTGACTCTATTGATTCAAGTGGTGGTTAGAGTTAGGTCCAATAGTGGGCTGTGGTTTGGTGTGGTTGATGTGGGGGGAGTGATGGAATGAGGATAGGTTGGTGTGGGAAGATGCAAGGAAAATGGCTGGGTAGTGGTGGGGTAGGATGTAGGGGAGGCTAAGAGTAGTCATGTTAACACTTCTCTGTAAAAGTGTGCAATTTGAAAAGGGAAGAAAAAAGGGTATGGAAGGAGTATTATATATCAGTCTCGTCATAGCAATGGTTTAACTTATTAGTCGTATGATTTGGGAGATAATCTCTTTTTCTATGCCATGGTACCTCCATTTACCATAGTATTCTTTTTCAAATGATAACTAAATACCAGAATGGTTGGAGGGGTGGGGTTGTTTGTACGGCTGAAAAATGTATATTTCTTCCCAACAATAGTTTTGCAATTCTCTTTTGATTGTGGATCTTATTGGGCTTTGAATTTGATTCATTATGCATAGTATATTTTCTGCCTTGCTCTCCTGGTGTTTATATGTTATGTCTCACAAAGTGCTTTCCGTGGGTAGGTCATTAGTTTTAAGGTCTTTGCTTTTATCTCCCTTTCACTATGTTTCATATCATTGTTTTAGTTTTTATGTTGACTGCTTAGTGGTACAGTGGCTTATTTGTCTGAGATACCTTTCTTCACATGCTCTCTTTTTGTGCTAACATTAGTACTCTGTGTTTTTGTATTTTATTGAGAAAAGCAAGTATCGATGATATCAATGTCCGCCATGCCCACAGATTGCTAGAATTTCTCCATATTTGTCATTGAATGATCTCTCTTCCTAATTTACTCTGTATACTATGTGCAACAAGTCAACAACCTTCCAAATGGTTACCAGATCCGTTATACGATCAGTTCGAATTCGTAAGACAAATATGCGATTCACTCAAAATAGAGCATAATTCGATAAAATTATAACGAAAAATTATAATTTGATGTAATTATGTTTTAGTGTATATGATTCGTTTGGCAATTAATCGAATCCGGTAACCCAGCTAGTGTGGCAATACAGGTCGACTAATTATTTGTGTTACTGTATACTCCCTCCTATTCAATATATTCTTCCCTATTTCCTATTTGGTCCATTCATGTTTTCTTCCCTATTTCCATTCTGGAGGTGGGGTTGTGTGTTTTGTGTGATTTATATTTAATTGCATGTGGGGTAGAGTGTTTTGTGTGGTCCAAATTCATTTCCTTAATCCTAGAGCTCAAATGAAAAGGGAAGATTACATAGAATAGGAAGGAGTATGATTTACTTGTCTTTGATATTTAAACTGGTTGAGAAATAGCATGATTTAGTGTTTTGGTTGGCGTTAAAACTAATAGTTGGGCTGCCAAGATATGAGATCTGATTCTTTTGTCTGAGTGTAGATTGTTTTTCTGTTGCTTGAGAAAGAGGTCTCACTTTCATACTACTATACTCCCCCAGGATGTTATAAATTATCTTGAAAAAGCTTTTGGGGTGACGTATATGCTCAATCAAACTGATGGCGGAAGCACTGTGCAGCAACACTTGCCAAACCTGGTAATGAAGTCCTCGTCAATTCCTAACAAATCGTCAACCTCTGATGATTTAAATTCAGAAGGGACAATTGGTGAGAATGCCTCTGAAGGTTCTTTGTCAAGAACATTATCAGATGAGACAATGGAGTATGCAACACTGTTATCAACATTTGACATTAGTGGACAAGGCAGATCCAGGCCTAATATCTCGTCATCAAGTGACATCACAAGGATCACCGCGGATCGGTCAACACCAACTGTTAATTTGAAGCTACAGTTACCCCTTTATAAGATACAGTTTTTGCTTCTCACTAGAAATCTAAAGGCAGCTAAGCGTGAAGTTAAACAAGCAATGAATATTGCACGGGAAGTAGATTCTTCAAGGGCTCTACTCCTCAAGTCCCAGCTTGAGTATGCCCGTGGGAATTACTCTAAAGCATACAAGCTTTTGAGAGCATCTAGTAATCAATCAGATGTTGGAAGTTCGATCATTTCAAACAACAACATTGGGTGTATCTATTATCAGCAAGGGAAACATCACACCTCGAGCATATTTTTTCACAAAGCACTAAGTAATTGTTCTTCTCTCTGGAAGGAAAAGCCTAGGAAGTTGACCACATTTTCTCAAGACAAATCTTTGCTCATAGCATATAATTGTGGCTTGCAGTACTTGGCTTGTGGCAAACCTCTACTTGCTGCTCGGTGTTTCGCGAAAGCCAGTTTGGTTTTCTACAACAGGCCTCTTCTATGGGTTCGATTTGCAGAATGCTGCCTAGTAGCAATCGAGAAGGGATTTCTGAAGTGCAGCAAAAACTCCATATGTGACTCGCCTGTTAAAGTCCACGTCATCGGCCTAGGAAAATGGAGGCAACTTGCATTAGAAAATGGTTTGACTAGAAATGGCAGTATGAATCCAGAGGAAACGGATGCCTTGCCTCTTGACAGGAATGCCAAGCTAAAGTTATCTTTGCCATTTGCTCGGCAATGCCTTCTTAATGCCCTTCACTTGGTTAGCGGGTCCGAGTCAAAGAATATGAAGTCTTGTTTGTCACCAAAACCATCTTTGGAGGAAAGTGAATCAAGTGACACAACAGTACCTAAAAATGCGGCACAGAAGAGTTCAAGTGACCCAAAGATGAAAGAATCGAATGGAGATGCAAGAGAACAGAGAGGTGGACCCCACACAACAACTGAGTATGAGGATGTATGTAGGCGAGAAAACCAGAAAATTAAACAGGCTATTCTCGTTGATTTAACCTTCGTGGAGCTTGAACTGGGAAACCCACTCAAGGCTCTTTCGACAGCTCTCTCTCTCCTCAACTTACAGGAATGTTCTAGAATGTACGCTTTCTGGGGACATGTGTATGCTGCCGAGGCTCTTTGCTTGATGAACAGACCACATGATGCTGCAGAACATCTCTCCACTTATCTCTCTGGTGGTAACAATGTGGAAGTCCCATACAGTGACGATGATTGTAAACAATGGCAAGCAAAGAAGACAATGAACACTGAGGAATCAAGTATTGGGCAATCTGACCAACAAGATAATGTGTTTCTTGGTCCCGAGGAAGCTAGGCGCGCACTTTTTGTCAATCTAGCTTCCGTGTGCGCGACACGGGGAGACTTCGAGCAGGCACGTCAATTTAATGCACATGCTTTGACAATAGCACCTAATACCCAAGAAGCAACTCTTATGGCTGTGTATCTGGATCTCAAGCTTGGTAAAACCGAGGAAGCTCTAACCAACTTGAAACGGTGGTGTCGGGTTAGTTTCTTGCCTTGCATCTCCAGATCGAAAGTTGATTCGTGATCATTATTTGTGTTTTTTCTCCTTGGTGTTAGTTGGAAGGTCATGACACAGCGGTGTTTATGACATTTAGGTAAGCAGTCCACAAAGGAATTGTAACATGATATAGTTCGATTAAGAGATTATGGTTTTTTTCCCTTCTTATTTTCTATTACTTTCCAGTGTTAGGTTTTGTTCTAGATTTACATGTATTTTTCTTAGAGAAATGGTGTGGTTTGGCCAATATTTTCGTGTAGGTTAGTGCAAATTCACACCATTTATCTTCTAAGATTTGTAGTTCGGAAACTGTTTATGTGGTTAATCATTCATGTTAAAAGGAGGAAAATAGAAAGGGATTATACACACTGCGCCATTTTAGTTTTTATATTGTTTTGTACTCTTGGTACAATTCCCGAGCATTTTATCTTAATAAACTACTGAAAAACACAAACTCACATTTTTAAAACGGAGTTTATTTTCGCAATACATATTTTATTCATTTCAGTACATTTGACATCAAACTTTCCATTTACTACCCTTCACTAAAAAAACATCAAACCTACTCCTCTCTTTTGTTACATCTTAACTTCCTTCAACATACTTCAAAATAATTGAATTATGAATGATTTTTCAAATATATAACAATTATTATTTTATTCCTCCATCTCCTATATACTAAAAGAATAAGCTTTCTCACAATTTTTCCCTCCAAAAAGCATCTTTCTAAATAAGGTAGCTAATTTCAATTAAATACATTAACTAAATAAGGACATTAATAATTATACGAAGTATTAGTTTATTTCATTTAATTTTTCTTTTCATTAAAATTAATCTTTTCATCAAATTATATTATATTTACTAAATTCTAAACTATAATCTTTTAATTAAAATATTAAAAAATTATATAAAACTTTAAATTATTAAATATTTTATTGATACTATTATTTTAGAATGGCTTGAGTTATATTCCGTATTAAAAAGATTGTAAAATATTTTTATTACTTTCATGACAAGAGAAATTGAGAGAATTTATAAATTGGGATCACTAGCTTTGTTGTATACAAAAATATTTTCTTTTAAAAAATTGAGAGAATTTATAAATTGAGATCCAATATTATCTAAATAATATATTAGGGATAAAAAACTCTATATACCGTGCATTTATGCACGGGTTCTAAACTAGTTATTATTAATCAAATTGACTCTTTGTATTAAAAAAATACAATTGTAATCCATAGAAGTTTAATTCCTCTATTTAAGTCCTCCATTACCTAAATTAGGGTTTTCTAATTAGGGTTTAGGGTTAATTCCTCCATTATTATGTCTTCTATACGAATAACTGGTCCATAGAAGTTTGCATTCATTTGTGATTTTGAAATGCTTGATCCATAGTAGCTTAACCTGAGAATTAGAAATTGGGCTTGAGTTTTTTTTCAATGTACTACATAATATAGTAAGAAATTGAGTAAGAATGGGTATTTGAAATTAGAGAGAAAATATTAGAGAGAGTTTAGAGAGGGAAAATGGGAGAGGAAATGTAAGGGGTATAATAGTCAACTATGTACTGAAACGAGTAAAGTGTGTACTGCGAAAATCAGCACCCTTTTAAAATGTCACCCTTTTAAAACGTCACCATTTTATAAATAAAAAGGGAAAATTTAATAAGGAAAAGAGACGATTGCGTCCGATATTGTTGGGTGTTGGTTTGGGGTTGCAACTACGAGTATCGCGACAGTTACGACACCTAGGGATGTGACACGCGTCGTTTTGATGTGTCAAACGATATTATAACAAGACTTAGCACGGTGGCAAGTCAAGGTCGGTCCGCAGGGACGGTGGGTATTCGATATGCAAAGTCAAAACTAGCTATGCTCAAGGGTGTCACGATATAGAAGTGGATTTGAAACTAATCTAAGAACATTGAGTAAATGCAAATAAGTAGGAAAGTAAGACTAAACTAAGATAATCAAATAACAAGCATTAAAAGGAAAGTCTAGGATCGGTGGGTTCAAATGGGTAATTTGGGTTCTAGTGAGTCGGGTTCATAGTTAATGGGTAGTCAAACTTGGGCGCGATGGATTGAGGCTCTCGATCTTACAATCCCTCCCATATGCCGAACCAAGCTAGCTCTCACGTACACAAGGTCGATATACCAACTATATGCAAATCCTAACATATTCCGAGGCTTTCGATCTTACGGAAATGTATAATAAACATGAATCATGCAAGTTTGTCAAGCAGCCATGTTGGACCAATTTCATAGTTTTGATAATGACATGTGTTTACGTAATAATATGTTTTACTTGATATATCATATGCGTGTAATTGTGTGCTTTAGTCTTATTATAGCTAGCAACAATTATGAGAAGAAAGATCAAAGTTAGGCATAACTTTGATAAAGTCTGTGAGACAAAGTTATAACAACTTCAGGAAGAACTTTGGAAGTGAACATGGAAGTTATAGCTAACCAGGCATAACTTTAAACAAAATCGCTTCAAACAAGATCTACATTATTAAAACGACACAAGACTCGAGATGGAGGGTCTTTGTGATCAAGGATGAAGAGATGATCCGCGATAATGAAGATCTTTGTGAAGATTAGATAGTATAGGTCGTCATTCGGTAACTATTCCATTAGAGTGATTTTAAGTTCAAAGTTATAGCTTTAGCCTATAACTTTGGATGATAAATGTTGATGCATGATTTTGGAAATAAAATGTTTTAAATGTTTTCAAAAGGGAAAGAGTATTTTTATATTTATCAAAAGTTTTAATAGAGAATATATTTATGAGATTCTATTGGTTAGTAATACAACTTATGGGTTGTCATGCTACCTAGGGTTTCTAATATATTCTATCTCAATTTGTTGTTAACCTATTTAGCCCACCTAGTGGTTGAGCCATCTAGGGTTTCGTGAAACCTAGTTTGTGCCACCTAGGGATTCGTGCCTCCTAGGGTTTCGTGAGCTATAGGAATCCGGCCTCCATAGGTTTGTTTCCTTAGTTTATCTAATCTAGGATTCTACTATATCTTTACAACAATATTTTGAGATATCAAGATAAATATATTTCTATAAGATAAACCAAATAATATTTTGAGATAAAGATATTTCTAAAAGATAAGCAAATATTATTTTATGATAAGATAAATATCTTTATTAAATATTATACTAGGGTTTTAGATCTACTATGATTCTTCTACTATAAATACTCATTCACATACAAATTGCAATTTACACGACATACACGAAACACAACATATCACACGGCATATTATTTTACTTGTGTTGATTTTCCAAAATCGTTTTAAAGCAAACCTTTGAGCAAATATTTATTATTTTTAGAGTTTGTTTTTAAAAGAGTCGTGCATCAATTATTATCAATCGCTTGAGTGAAATACGTTATTGGATAATAGTACATCATTATAAGCTTACAATTCTTTAACGGGAATTTGTGTGAGTTATATTGTACTTTCTTATTAGCGTAAGATAGTATAGAGTATTTAGCGATACTCACCTTGAGTTATAATCATAGTGTTGATTATACGAGTGGGTTGGTAATTTTTGTAATCCGTAGAAAGGTACTAAAAATTATTAATCGAGAATAGTGGACGTAGGTTTCAACGTGTGAAACTGAACCACTTCAAAAATCGTGTGCCTCTCTCTTATCTCTTTACTTTTCGTTATTTCGTTATTCGCGCTTACTTTGATTAATTAATTAGTTGATTTTAATTCATAAGATCAAATAATTAATTACATATCATATAAATCGAAAAAGTGGGGCTAGTTTTTAATACTCAATTCACCCCCCCCTCTTTCGTATTCGATCAATAGACTCTACAATTGGTATCAGAGCCTCGTGCTCTTGATTGCCTTACAGCAAGGAGTCTGATCCATTTATCTTTTTATTTTTATTTATTTTCCGCTGCATTTAATTTTATTTTAATGGATTCCAAACATCTGAAGTGTCCCGTATTCGATGGGAAGAACTACAGTCTATGGAAAAATATGATGACCCATTTCATAAAGGGTAACGATTGGGAGTGTTGGCTAATCATTAAGAATGGTCCTAATAAGATCATGCTTGGAACGGCCACTGGCACTTCCATCGAAAAGAAAGAAGATGACTATGTTGAGGCAGATTATAAGAAAGCTGAGAAAAATTCAAAGGCTATTAGTCTGTTGCAAAACGGCATGACCCATACTGAATTTGATCGTTTCTCATCTAGTTCTACTGCCAAGGAAATATGGGATGGTCTTGAGTTAGCTTATGAGGGGACAACTGTTGTCAAAAAGCAACGTATTGCACTACTCATGCGAAAATACGAACTGTTCTCCATGGAACAAAATGAATCGCTTGACAGCATGTCTACTCGCTTCTCCAGTATCATTAATGAATTGAAAAATCTTGGAAAAACTTTTGACTCCGAGGAAATTGCCAGGAAGATCCTTAGAAGTCTATCTAAACGATGGAGACCTAAGGTGACGGTAATTGAGGAATGTAAAGACCTATCTGACCTATCTTATCAAGAGCTACTTGGAACCTTAATGGCTCACGAAATCACTCTTGATGAAGATGAGGCAAATGATAGTAATAGCAAGAAGGTGGCTTTACAAGCCGAATCTAGTGAAAGACTTGATTCGGATCTTGAAGATGAAACCGTGTTATTTGCTAGACGTTTTAAGAAAAAATTCTTTAATAAACCACAAGGGAAAACGTTTAACAATAACACTAACAAATCTTACAAAAAGCCAATTGAGTCAAAAGGGTCTCTTTCAAGTCGTGGTTGCTTCAAATGTGGGGATAATGATCACATGATCAAAGATTGCCCCACATGGAAGAAAATCAAAGACAAAAATCAACGAGACAAAACCAAGAAGGAATTCAAGCAAGTGATGATGGCTTATTGCTGGGGAGATCTCGACACAGAGGACGACGAGTCAGAGGAAGAGGAAGTCGCCAACTTGTGTCTAAGCAACGTCAGTCTTGACCTAATTTCTGACAGTGACAATGAAAGCGAATCCGAGATGTGTCTTGTTGGCAACTCAGATTCAGAACCAGATTCAGAAGATGACGAAGAGGTTAGTCATCTTGAACTTAAAAAGCAAGTTAAGAATTTATCTAAGAAGTCTTTAATTAAGTATTTTGAAGAAGCCTTAGATCATTGTCATGAGCAGAGTCTTGAATTAAAAGATCTTAAAGAACAAATTCTTGACATTGCTGAGGAAAACCAACTTCTTAAGGCCAAAGCTAAAAAGCTCAAGTCTAAAGTTATGGCAACTTCAGCTATAACTTCAGACAAGACAAATGTTGAGAAAGAAGCTCTTGAGTCTAAAGTTATAGCTAATGAAGCTATAATCTCAGAGTTAAAGCTCAACATTAAGCATCTTCAAGCCAAAGTTATAGCTAATGAAGCTATAACTTTAGAATTGAAGAAAGTCAATGAGCTTTTACAATCTGAAGCTAAGGCAAAGGAAGTTGTTATTCTTGATCACGAGAAAGTAAACTCTTTTCTTTCTCAGCAATTGAAAGATTTGAAGGCTGAATTCTCCCAAGCCAAAAGTCAACATAATGAGGAGAAACTTATCTTGAACAAACGTTTCAATGATTTTCGTGAAAATTTCAAAAAGAACAATCCCTCCAAAGACTCGAATGTAGATCATTCGTCGTGTGAAAAAGAAATTCAGTCTTTGAAGGAATTGCTCCTACATGCACGAAAAGTTCATGATAAGTGGGAAGGAAGTCAGAAGGTCTTAGACTTCCTTACCGAACAGTCTAATAATAACATGAAGATGGGTCTAGGTCATGAATGCTATAGTCGTAGAGACCATGATAAGTGCAAATCCACTCCTTCTGACCGTGATTTCAGAAGAAGGAAGTATGTCAATCTTTCAGAATATCTGATTTGCAATTATTGTGGTCACAACGGTCATGTTAAAGATAATTGTGTTAAATATGTTAACGACAACAAAAATCAAACTGATTTTGTGAAAGAGCATGACGTGTCTAGTGAGTCAGAATCTGAACCTCAACGTGATGAGGTTAGAAATAATGAGTTTAGATGGTTTTATGACATGGCTTTCGATTACACATCTGTACCTTCAAAATCTAAACCTAATGTGAATCAGAAGCAGTCGTTTAAACCTAATGTGCGTCACAACAATAACAAACAATATAATAAACCTAGCAAACCCTATCCTAAGAAGAAAAGAATTGTCAAACAGGTATGGGTTAGGAAGGATCAAATACATAGAGTCACTAACCACAAAGGACCCAACTTAGCGTGGGTACCTAAAAGCTGTATTTGATTCTCTTGCAGATAATAGTGAAAGAAAACAATCTATGGTATCTCGACAGTGGATGTTCGAGACACATGACTGGAAACAAGAATTTATTTCTTTCACTAGAACCCTTCAACGGTGGCAAGGTCACCTTTGGAGACAACAAGAAGGGCAACATAATCGGTGTAGGTAAGATTGGTATATCTTCTTCACATGCTATAATAACGTATATCTGGTAGATGGCCTTAAGCATAACTTGCTAAGTATCTCTCAACTATGTGACAAAGGCAACAAAGTCGTTTTTCATTCAAATGTTTGTCGTATCATAGTTGAAGGTACTAGCAATGTTATCTTAGAAGGCTTACGTAAACGGAACGTGTATATGATTGATTTAAACAAAGTCACTACAAGTTCCTTTACGTGCATGAAAGTCACTGTGGATGATTCATGCTTGTGGCACAAGAGGTTTGCACACATCAGTCCAACGATTTTAAAGAAACTTAAGTCTTGGGATTTAGTTGAGGGTCTACCCTCAATCAAATTCGAACAAGAAAAGATGTGTGACTCATGTGCCCGTTGTAAACAAGTTAGATCTTCATTCAAACCGAAACGAGTAGTAAGTACAGAGCGTCCACTTGAGTTGGTACACATGGATTTGTGTGGACCTATGAAAGTTAGAAGCCGCGGTGGATCAAGGTACGTATTCGTCCTAGTCGACGACTACTCCAGGTATGTATGGCCTATCTTTCTATTTACTAAAGATGAAACTTTCGATGAGTTTGTAGTACTGATGAAGCTCGCCCAAAACAAGTATGATAAAAAGTTAGTTTCCATTCGTACGGATCATGGCACCGAATTTGATAATCAAGCTTTTATAGAATATTGTAGGGAGAATGGTGTAGGACATAACTTTTCTGCACCACGAACCCCACAACAAAATGGTGTCGTGGAACGTATGAATAGAACATTAGAGGACATGGCCCGCACTATGCTTTTGTGTAGTGGCCTTCCTAAGAGCTTTTGGGCAGAAGCCATAAGTACTGCATGCTATGTGCACAATAGAGCTATGATTAGACCTATTCTCAAAAAGACTCCCTATGAACTTTTAAGAGGGAGAAAACCCAATATAGCTCACCTTCGTTGCTTCGGGAGTAAATGTTTTGTCCATAATAATGGAAAAAGTAATTTGAGCAAATTTGATCCACGAAGTGACGAAGCTGTGTTTGTTGGTTATTCTAATCATAGTAAAGCTTTTAAAGTTTTTAACAAAAGAACGTTGTGCATAGATGAAAGTGTTCATGTTGTATTTGATGAAGATAATGTGCCTGAACAAGTTGAACAGAATGAAGAAGAAGACATGAATGATCCAGACTTTCGCCTCTCCAGAGATGACGAGCCAGATAATAATGAAGAAGTTATTGAAGGAATCAATGATGAACTTGATAAATCCGCAAATGACCTTGAACAGAGAACTGAGACAATTGTTGATGATACGAATGTCTCTTCTCAAAACAAGGAAAAGGAAACTGAAGTTATAGCTGATGATGCTATAACTTTGAACCAGAACCAAGATGGTGTAACTGAAGTTGTACCAACTTCAGCTATAACCCCAGAGTCCAACTCAGGGGGAACCAATCTTGATTCTGAATCATTTGAGGAAAATGAAAGTTCATCAGATGATGATGAGCCTAGGAACTCTAAGAAATGGAAATATAAGAGTTCTCATCCTATGGATAGTATCCTAGGAAGTTTGACTAAAGGAGTTCAAACGAGGCGAACATTAAATAACTTTTGTTCATTCTATTCATTTCTATCTACCATAGAGCCTACCAACATCAAGGAAGCTCTTGCAGAATCCGACTGGATTGTGGCTATGCAAGAGGAGCTTCAACAGTTCGAACGCAATAAAGTATGGCACCTTGTGCCACGACCTCCTAATCGAACTGTGATTGGTACTCGATGGGTATTCAGAAATAAATTGGATGATTCAGGAGTTATAGTTCGTAACAAGGCTCGATTGGTCGTTCAAGGTTATAATCAACAAGAAGGGATTGATTATGACGAGACATTCGCTCCAGTAGCAAGACTTGAAGCTATTCGCTTGCTCATCGCCTTCGCAGCTCATAAAGGAATGAAATTATTCCAAATGGACGTTAAGACTGCATTTCTTAACGGTTATTTGGAAGAAGAGGTTTTTGTTGAACAACCTCCTGGATTTTGAATAGCAAGTTTCAAAACCATGTTTTTAAACTCGATAAAGCTTTATATGGTTTGAAACAAGCGCCTAGGGCTTGGTACGACAGATTGTCAAAATTTTTATTACAAAACAATTTTAAGAGAGGATCTGTCGACAAAACCCTATTTCTAAAATCCGAGGGTTCTGATTTACTTGTTGCTCAAATTTATGTAGACGATATTATTTTTGGTTCTACTAACAATAAATTGTGCAAGTATTTTTCAGATCTTATGACCTCAGAATTTGAAATGAGCATGATGGGAGAATTAAAATTCTTCCTAGGATTGCAAATTCAACAAACCAAAGAAGGAATAAAGATTCACCAACAAAAATATGTCAAGGAGCTAATCAGAAAATTTGGTATGGAAAACGCTCATCCTATGGACACACCTATGGTAACTGATAAAAAGTTGACCTTAGACGAAAATGGTAAGTCCGTAGATGAGACTACATATCGAGGTATGATTGGTTCTTTATTATATTTAACTGCAAGTAGACCTGACATTATGTTCAGCGTATGTGTCTGTGCTAGATTTCAATCATGTCCTAAAGAGTCACATATGATTGCAGTTAAACGTATCTTGAGATATTTAATTGGTACATCTAATTTATATTTGTGGTATCCACTTGAGTGTAATTTCGATCTAGTAGGATATTCAGATGCAGATTATGCAGGATGTTCCTAGATAGAAAAAGTACCTCTGGATTTGCTACGTTTGTTGGACCTTGCATAATAACTTGGGGCTCAAAGAAGCAAAATTCGGTTGCATTGTCTACTGCAGAAGCCGAATATATCGCTGCAGGACTGGTATGTTCTCAACTACTTTGGTTAAAGCAACAACTATGTGATTATGGTGTTAATGTTGGTTGTATGCCTGTTTTCTGTGATAATACGAGTGCTATTGTTATTTCTAAGAACCCAGCTCAGCATTCTCGTACTAAGCATATAGACATTAGACATCATTTTTTGCGTGACCATGTAGAAAAGGGCAACATTAAACTCGAATTTTGTAGTACTGACAATCAATGGGTTGACATTTTAACAAAGGCGTTAGCGAGAAGACGTTTTGAGATTTTGCGGTTGGAAATTGGTTTAATCAGTAGCAATTAAATTCATCTTATTTATTTTGTGAACCTGCGTGACTGGCTAGATTAAGTAGGGCTGAGCAATTTTAGGTCCGGACCGGAAAAATGGACCGGACCGGACCATTTGGGCTGGACCAAAACCGGACCGAATTTTTTTGGTCCGGTCCTCGGTCCACATTTTTGAATTTTTTGGTCTTCGGTCCGGTCCGGACCAAGACCGGTTATTTTAGGTCCGGACCGAATAGACCGAATTTAATGTATTGTAAGGATAATATTTATAATTTTATAAAATTGTTGGGTAATTTACCTTCAAAAGACAATATAAATGCAATATTAAAGACAATTTTAATCAAATGATAGCTTGATTATTTGTTATGTTTCGTTTTATGAAATTAAATTTAATTAGGTTATCCTTCTTGTTAACAAATTATATTTTTCAGTCCATTTAGGTCTAAGACCGGACCGGACCGAATATTTCGGGTTTAGTCCGGTCCAAGACCGAAATTTTTAGGTCCGGTCTTCGGTCCACAAATTTTATCTTTTCGGTCTTCGGTCCGGTCCGGTTTGGTTCGGTCCGTACCGGTCTTGGACCGATGCTCACCCCTAAGATTAAGACGAGATTATATGACTGTGTCCGCATATTTCATTGCTAGTATATTTGTGTTTAATATAATATATTTTACGTGAGTATCTTGCATATTTAGTGTTTATGGAAATTGAATTATGAACCACTTATTTGCCAAAAACCTATCTTATTCACTTTCCAAAATTGAGCCAAATTCTACCCATGTATTCTATACTAGCCGAAATTCTCAAACAAAATAACCTTTCCATATCTTTTTATTTACCAAATCCTATCCTTACCATATCTCAAAAATAATTACCTTATATTCCTTTTATGATCCTACCCAAATTCAAAAACAAAAAAAAAAAAAAAAAAAAAAAAGGAAAAAAAGGAATAGAGCTGGCGCTACACGGCTACTCTACAAAAACACCAACACCCAAACTCCAAAACTCAAACACCTTACATGTATACCAATCCATCACCACAACCCAACCAAAATTCACCCAATTTAACCCAAACCGAGTCGGGTTCGGTGCTTGGAGGTACAAAAAGGCGTCGATTAATAAAAAAAAAAGGGTACAAGAGGGTGTTAGTGAAGACATAAAAAAAAAAAATGGTTCGGTTGTTATGAACCCGAGAGTGGCTGATTTTTCGGGGCTCGAATCAAAATTGGAAGTGTTTATGGGAAAAGTAATGGAGCGCCTTGATGCGCAAGATAAGAAAATTGATGCGGTTGTTGAAAAAAATATAATTGTAAAAACCGTGGCTATGGGGAACACTAGCCAAGGAGGTGCATTGGTGAAGAGTGGTTCGGAGATACGTGAGGGTATGCACACTATATTTGATGCAACGGAGGCTCTTTCCTTGAAGGTTCGAAACTTCGATGTTTGCCTCACCGCCCAAGCTAATCATGTGTCGACGTGCCTTGATCGTCTTTCTACTCTTGAGTACTGCACCCGTCCCGGTTACATTAACCCACACATCATCCGCCAACCCAAAATGCCTTGATCTTCTTATCCTTCTACTTACTCAATTCGGCCCAATGGCTCTTAACAATATATTTTGTGGTTTGTAGTTTTAATTAACATTTGCACTTGATTTTGCTTGGTATATATATCGTTTTATATTGCGTATTTTGCATATCTATTTCTTGCCTTGACATGTGTTATTCTAGTCGTTTCATGTCTTTGTTCTTGTCTTTTCAATGATGCCAAGAGGGGGAAGAAATGATATGATTTGAGTCTTTGCTTAAGCTTGCTCCTTGTCAAGACTCGTTATCTCTTAAATTCTATCAAGCTATAACTTTGGCTAAGTTGTTTTGTTCTTGCGATCAAAGTTGCTATAACTTTGGAGTGTTTTGTTGAGGGGGAACCATACTTAGTCACATTGTTAAGAGGAAATCATATGAGACTTGTCATCATCAAAAAGGGGGAAATTTGTTGGACCAATTTCATAGTTTTGATAATGACATGTGTTTACGTAATAATATGTTTTACTCGATATATCATATGCGTGTAATTGTGTGCTTTAGTCTTATTATAGCTAGCAACAATTATGAGAAGAAAGATCAAAGTTAGGCATAACTTTGATAAAGTCTGTGAGACAAAGTTATAACAACCTTCAGGAATAACTTTGGAAGTGAACATGGAAGTTATAGCTAACCAGGCATAACTTTAAAGAAAATCGCTTCAAACAAGATCTACATCAAACTACACAAGACTCGAGATGGAGGGTCTTTGTGATCAAGATGAAGAGATGATCCGTATACTGAAGATCTTTGTGAAGATTAGATAGTATAGGTCGTCATTCGGTAACTATTCCATTCGAGAGATTCTATGTTCAAAAGTTATAGCTTTAGTCTATGATTTTGAATGATAAAATATTGATGCATGATTTTGGAAATAAAATGTTTTGAAATGTTTTCAAAAGTGAAAGAGTATTTTTATATTTATTAATTATTTTACTTGAGAATATATTTATGAGATTCTATTGGTTAGTAATACAACTTATGGGTTGTCATGCTACCTAGGGTTTCTAATATATTCTATCTCAATTTGTTGTTAACCTAATTAGCCCACCTAGTGGTTGAGTGCACTGAAACTATTCAGAAAAGACAACTAAACAATGACAAATTGAGCTAAGATTAAGATACTTGCAAGTACTCTGTTTCTGTTTGAATTGATTGTTAAAGAACAAGGATAGGACCTTAACCAAAGCACAAAGCCAATGATTGAGGGTTGAACCTTGATCCCAGCACACAGCTAAGGACCTAAGATCACTTCCAAGCACAAAGCAAAGGAAGTTGTCTCAAGCACACAGCCAAGAGATTGCAACAGAAACAAGGTTTCAGTTTTATGTTTTACTTCAAATCTGATTTGTATTTCATTAGGTGAAGGCCTTATATAGGCAGCAAGGTTACATCTCAGACGTTTAGGATACATCTAGGGCCACAAGGGCTTACAATATGAAACAAAATAACAGCTACAAACTTGCAGAATTCTGACATAAAGTAGATAAAGTAGAAAGTAGTTTCTAAAGAGACAATCTTCCTTAATTGTTTGATCAGGTGTGTCTTGGGTGAAGAGTGGACTTTCAAGCTTGGGTTTGTGAACCAAACTGAAGTAGGAAGGCTCCCAAAGATGTGCTGAAAGTACCTCACGCATTGCTTGTTCAAAAGGGGAAGGTTGACAGTGACATATTAACTACTACACAAAGGCTGAAATCTGGACAGTTTGAAGTTGTCCCTAAGCTAACTCTTTGTGTGTTTGTTTCTTGGAAGGGAAGTCCTGGGGAAAGTTGTAGAGGACCTTCCCAAGACATAGGTTTGGGGGTTGGTTAGGCTTGTTTGATTGGCTAAAAGAGGAAGGTTGGACAAAACAGCTAAACTGCTACATGTAAGGCTGTAACTGGACTGGTTCACTTGGGTTGTGTTTTGAGGGGTGTTCTTGACGTTTTCTGAGGAAGGTTTCCTGGACAAAAAGGTAGTAGACCCTCCCTAGTACCATGCCCCATAGTTGGTTTGGAGTCCCTAAGCTTGGAAGTTGCCCTGAGACCCTCCCCAAGGCACTGCTGCTGGCTGAGTTTCCAAAGGTTTTGTTGGCTTGTTTTGTGAGTCTGTTTTGTGGCTTGGTTGGACCTGGCTCGTGTCATGGCTACCACTGGCTCGTGTCTTGGCTTGCTTGCTTGGGTCTGGGCTATACAAAACATTAAGATAGCTTCTGACATAGGGTAGGTTTGGCATTGAATCCTGGTTAGGCTGATCATAGGTTGATTGGTCTTGTCTTTGAGTTTGGCATTGAACTCCTGTTGCAACCCCTCCTTCTTGAAAAAGATTTGCCCTCAAATCCTCTTCATCCTCAGAGTCTTCTTGATAATGACTTAGGTCTCCCACATTGAATGTCCCATGTACCCCATAATCCCCTGGTAAATCTATCTTGTAAGCATTAGGTCCTACCCTTTCAAGCACTTCAAAAGGACCATCAGCTCTTGGCATGAGTTTGTTTTTCCTCTTCTCTGGGAATCTTTCTTTCCTTAAGTGCAGCCACACCATGTCTCCTGCCTTGAACTCTCTAGCTTTCTTTGGACCTTTGGCTCTTGACTTATACATTTCATTTGTTCTCTCAATCTGTTTCTTGACTTGACTGTGAATCTGCATCATCTGTTGTACTCTTTCTTTGGCATCATAGTTGACTTCTTTCCTTATCACTGGTGCTAGGTCTGTTGGCATTAGAGGATTAGCACCATAAACAACTTCAAAAGGGGTCTTACCTGTGCTGTGTGAGGGAGCTCTATTGAATGCAAACTCAGCTTGTGACAGTTTGATATCCCAATCCTTTAATGACTTAGCAATGATACATCTCAAGATTCTTCCTAGAGTTTGGTTAGTAACCTCTGTCTGTCCATCTGTTTGGGGATGGTATGCTGTGCTGAAGAGTAACCTTGAACCTAGGAGCCTCCAGAGTGACCTCCAAAAGTGGCTCACAAACTTAGTATCCCTATCAGACACAATGCTTCTTGGTACCCCATGCAACTTTACTATTTCCTTGAAGTAGAGTTCTGCTACCCCCATGGCATCTTCTGTCTTCTTACAAGCAACAAAATGGGCCATTTTGCTGAACCTATCCACTACCACCATTACTGAGTCTTTGCCCCTTTGTGTCCTAGGCAATGCCACTATGAAATCCATACTGATGTCCTCCCAAGGTTTGTTTGGTACAGGTAGTGGGGTGTAGGGACCTGCATGGAACTGTGACTTGGCTAGTTGACAGGGTTTGCACCTTTTGATAGTGTCCTGCACATCACCTAGCATCTTGGGCCAATAGAACTGCTCATGCAATATCTCATAGGTCTTTTGTACCCCAAAGTGCCCTGCAAGTCCATTGCAATGGACCTCCTTGACTAGTAATCCTCTGTAAGGACCTCTAGGTATGCATAGTTTGTTTCCTTGGAAGAGGAATCCATTCTGTGTCAAGTACTTGCTCCCCTTCTTGAGTTTTCCTTCTGCATACACTTCCCATTCCTCCTTGAAGTCTGGATCTTCCATGTAGAGTTCCTTCATGAATTCAAAGCCTAGGACCCTTTGCTCCATGAATGACAACATCACAGATCTCCTAGAAAGAGCATCAGCTACTACATTGTTCTTGCCTTCTATGTACTTGCTTGAAAAGGAGAAGGATTGCAGGAATTCTACCCACTTGGCATGCCTGGGGTTGAGTTTGTGTTGACCATTGATGAACTTTAAAGCCTCATGGTCTGAATGTAGCACAAAAGGCTTAGGTTTTAGGTAATGCCCCCAATGATTCAGAGCTCTCACTATGGCATAAAACTCTTTGTCATAGGTAGAGTAATTCAACCTTGCTCCACTTAGCTTCTCACTGAAATAGGCTATGGGCCTCTTTTCTTGAACCAGTACTGCCCCAACTCCTAACCCACTTGCATCACATTCTACTTCAAACAGTTTGTTAAAGTCAGGTAAGCCTAGTATAGGGGATCTACACAACAGATCCTTAATGGTTTTGAAGGACTTCTCTGCCTTTTCTCCCCAAGTAAACTCTCCTTTCTTCATGCATTCTGTGATAGGAGCCATGATAGAACTGAACCCCTGAATGAACCTTCTATAGAAGGATGCCAACCCATGGAAACTCCTGACCTCTGTCACTGTCTTAGGTGTGGGCCAATCCCTGATTGCCTTAACCTTCTCAGGATCAACAGCTACCCCATCCTTTGATATGATGAACCCAAGGAAATGAACCTCAGGCTGCATGAAAGTGCACTTCTCTAGCTTACCATATAGCTTATTCTTCCTGAGAACCTCACAAAGCAAGTTCAGATGTTGTAGGTGTTCCTTCTTGCTTGAACTGTAGACTAGAATGTCATCAAAGTATACCACAATGAAATTTCCCAAGTAAGGCCTTAAGACTTCTGTCATGAGCCTCATGAAGGTGCTAGGGGCATTGGAGAGCCCAAATGGCATCACTAACCATTCATACAGCCCATGCTTGGTCTTGAAAGCAGTCTTCCACTCATCTCCAGCTCTAATCCTTACTTGATGATACCCTTGCCTTAGATCAATCTTAGTGAACACTTGAGCCCCACTGAGTTCATCCAGAATGTCATTGAGTCTAGGTATAGGGAACCTATACTTAATGGTGATATTTTTAATTGCTCTGCTATCTATACACATCCTCCAAGTTCCATCCTTCTTAGGCACTAGCAGTGCTGGTACAGCACAAGGACTAAGAGACTCCCTGACATACCCTTTGCTAAGCAATTCTCCCACCTGAGATTGCAGCTCTTGTGTTGCCCTGGGGTCACTTCTATAGGCTGGCTTGTTTGGAAGGACAGCCCCAGGTACTAGATCAATGTGGTGCTCAATTCCCCTTAGTGGGGGTAATCCACTAGGTAGTTCAGCAGGGAAAACATCCTCATAGGTTTTCAGCAAGGCTTGCACTTCCTTAGGCACTTGGTTAGACCCTTCCCCTACCTCCTTGGTGAGGAGGACATAGACTGGCCTAAGATCATTTAACTCTTGCTCCATCTCTGCTTCACTTAACAGCAGAACTTCCTTAGCAGCTTCAGTTAAGAGTGGAGGGTTCCCTTTCAGGATAGGGGGTAAAGGAGCTAAGATGATTTTCTTCTTCCCAAACCTAAAAGAGTAAGTATTGTCCCTTCCCTGATGGACAGCATCCCTATCAAACTCCCAGGGCCTCCCTAATAGGAGGTGACAAGCATCCATAGGCAATACATCACACAAGGCCTCATCAGCATATCCTTTCCCAATAGAAAATGGAACAACACATTGTTGATCTACTCTAACTTCAGCCCCCTTGTTCAGCCACCTAAGCTTGTAAGGTTGAGGGTGGTCTTTGGTGGGCAATGTTAGTTTATCCACCATTGTCTTAGAGGCTACATTGGTGCAACTCCCTCCATCCACAATCAGATTACACACCCTCCCTTTTATGGTGCACCTAGTTCTAAAGATCTGGTGTCTTTGATCTTCTTCTAAGGGTTGGGGTTGTGTGTGCATCACCCTCCAAGTCACCAGACTTAACCCAGCATCAGGTTCTATCAACTCCTCACTAGCCTCTATCTCAGGCTCTTCCATCTCCTCATCACAGACCAATACCTCATCATCCCCCCAATGGATTACCTATAGAGTGCTCAGAGCTCTTTTAGATGGACATTCTCTAGCAAAATGTCCATATCCTTGACATTGAAAACACTTTTTGAGGGGGGTAGTCTTCCTTTGGCCTGCCTCAACAACCTTGCTTTTATCAGGGTTAAAAGGAGTCTTAGTAGGAGCCACAGGTTCTCCCATCTTAATTCCTACAAAAGGTTTGTAGTTAGGTGTTCTAGCAGGAGTTTTAGAGACACTGGCTTTCCCTTTCCCCAACTTTTCTACTCTTAAGGACAAGTTGACAGCTTCCTCAAAGGAGTATATGTTTTGCAGCCTAACTTTACTAGCTATCCTCTCATCCAAGCCTTCTAAAAACCTTGCTATCTTTTGCTCAGATTTCTCAACAACCTCACATTGCAATGTAAGTTGTTCAAAGTCTCTTAAATAAGATTCTACAGGTCTTTGGTCTTGTTTAAGGTGAGTGAGCTTAATGAACATGTCCTGAGTGTAGTCCCTAGAGACAAACTTAGCTCTCATTTTCTTTTCAGTTTGAGCCATGACTTAACAGGTTCTTTCCCTTCCCTAACCCTCAAGGTTTTCATGTTTTCATACCACAGTGAGGCATAGCCTTTTAGTTTCATGATAGCAACCTTAAAAGCCTTTCTATCAGTGTATCCTTTAAACTCAAAGACTCTTTCTACAGACCTTAGCCAATCTAAGAAATCATCAGGGTTCAAGCTACCTAGAAAGTCAGGAATCTCTACCTTGATATCTTTGTCTTGGTGTCTGAGAAGACTGTGAGCTGAGCCATCTGAATCTGACATTTCAAACTGATCTACAGGTTGTCTCCTCCTTACTCCACCTTGTGGGAAAGGTGCTCCTCTTCCTCGACCTCTGCCTCCCCTTGTATCATTGTTCTGTTGGCCATCAAGGAGTTCATTGACAGATCTAGAGACCTCCATTACAGTTCTGACAAGATCTTGAACTGTGTTTTCAATACCTGTGATTCTCTCTTCACTCATGGTTGTATTTTGTGTTTTTAATGTAGTTAGGTAGATGAACTCACAAACCAAAGCTTTGATAACCAATTTGCACTGAAACTATTCAGAAAAGACAACTAAACAATGACAAATTGAGCTAAGATTAAGACACTTGCAAGTACTCTGTTTCTGTTTTGAATTGATTGTTAAAGAACAAGGATAGGACCTTAACCAAAGCACAAAGCCAATGGTTGAGGGTTGAACCTTGATCCCAGCACACAGCTAAGGACCCAAGCTCACTTCCACGCACAAAGCAAAGGAAGTTGTCTCAAGCACACAGCCAAGAGATGCAACAGAAACAAGGTTTCAGTTTTATGTTTTACTTCAAATCTGATTTGTATTTCATTAGGTGAAGGCCTTATATAGGCAGCAAGGATACACTCAGACGTTTAGTACACATCTAGGGCCACAAGGGCTTACAACATGAAACAAAATAACAGCTACAAACTTGCAGAATTCTGACATAAAGTAGATAAAGTAGAAAGTAGTTTCTTAAAGAGACAATCTTCCTTAATTGTTTGATCAGGTGTGTCTTGGGTGAAGAGTGGACTTTCAAGCTTGGGTTTGTGAACCAAACTGAAGTAGGAAGGCTCCCAAAGATGTGCTGAAAGTACCTCACGCATTGCTTGTTCAAAAGGGGA
>JAIUZE010074787.1:62273-91197 GCA_022085475.1 Heliosperma pusillum
TTGTTTCCTTAGTTTACCTAATCTAGGATTCTACTATATCTTTACAACAATATTTTGAGATATCAAGATAAATATATTTCTATAAGATAAACCAAATAATATTTTGAGATAAAGATATTTCTAAAAAATAAGCAAATATTATTTTATGATAAGATAAGTATCTTTATTAAATATTATACTAGGGTTTTAGATCTACTATGATTCTACTACTATAAATACTCATTCACATACAAATTGCAAAATGACACGAAATACACAACATATCACACGGCTACATATTTACTTGTGTTGATTTTCCAAAATCGTTTTAAAGCAAACCTTTGAGCAAATATTTATTATTTTTAGAGTTTGTTTTTAAAAGAGTCGTGCATCAATTATTATCAATCGCTCGAGTGAAATACGTTATTGGATAATAGTACATCATTATAAGCTTACAATTCTTTAACGGGAATTTGTGTGAGTTATATTGTACTTTCTTATTAGCGTAAGATAGTATAGGTATTTAGCGATACTCACCTTGAGTTATAATCATAGTGTTGATTATACGAGTGGGTTGGTAATTTTTGTAATCCGTAGAAAGGTACTAAAAATTATTAATCGAGAATAGTGGACGTAGGTTTCAACGTGTGAAACTGAACCACTTCAAAAATCGTGTGCCTCTCTCTTATCTCTTTACTTTTCGTTATTTCGTTATTCGCGCTTACTTTGATTAATTAATTAGTTGATTTTAATTCATAAGATCAAATAATTAATTACATATCATATAATTCGAAAAAGTGGGGCTAGTTTTTAATACTCAATTCACCACCCCCCCCCCTCTTTCGTATTCGATCAATAGACTCTACAAGCCATTTCATCAAACATGTGGTATGCATAAGTTGGAAGAAAGACAAATAATCAACAAATCAACCCAACAAACAAAGATTAAACCTCATTAAAACCCATTATCCCCCACTAATCCTAGATTAATCACTACTCACTACTTAACATTAGGATTATGGAGGAATAAGATATAAAAATAAGACAAGACATAATGATAAGAAGGAAACAAAACATGTAATGAAATGACAAGATTAGCAAGTATATGAAAAGGGATTAAGAAGATATACCAACTAATTGAGGCAAAAGATGAACAATAAAATAAGAAATCTTGAATAAAGGAGAAAACTTTGTCACCAATCTTCAAGTACAAAACCAAGAAATCCAATTACATAATTAGATCTAAAACTAATTAAAGAGTAATTGAGGAAAGATTAAACTAATTAGGAGGACTAATCTAATCTAATCTAACTAATTTTGAGTCTAGGGTTTCGTCCCCTCTAATTACACAAGAGGATCTATTTATAGGTTTACAAAATGGAGGAAAGATGGGCTTCGAAAGACTAAGTGGGCTGAATGAGTCACGACCGTGAAAGGTGTCTCACGACCGTGACAAGGCTTTCACGACCGTGAGATGCAAGTCACGGTCGTGAGATATGTGGCAGTAGCAGGTCCAAAATTCCCAACTAAGTCACGATCGTGAAACATGTTTCACGACCGCGAGCTGTGTTTCACGACCGCGAGCTGTCTTTCACGACCGTGAGCTGTGTTGCTCGAAAATTATCATTCTTTGGAAGGAATCTCACGACCGTGAGATGTACTTCACGCCCGTGAAAGGTCTTTCCTCCTTTTTCCCTTGATATAACTTTGTCAACTTCTCTCGGCTTAGCTCGCCTTGACTCGGGTACACCAAGTAGGGCCCCCAATGGTATGTGGGGTCTCCTAGGACATGTCGTGGGCCCTCAGTGTGATGTACCTTCTCTTTTGTCGATCAAAAGTGGGTAGAACTCGCCCCAAATGACGGTTTACCTACAAAAACACGATAAAAGCGAGAAATATGCTAGAAGAAGGTAAAACACGTAGAAACGCTCTTAGGGAGCGTTAAAGGCAAGCAAAACGAGGCAAAAAGGGGTGGAAAAGTAGGGTGAAATAACACTATATCAAATCTCCCCAAACCAAACCCTTACTTGTCCCGAGTAAGGATGAACAAAGTCACTACCCTTATTTAACTATGCTAAAAATCTAACCGATACAAGGCAATTAACGAGCCTTGCTCCGTCCCTTCAACTCACAACAAGGTATCCATGAGGTAGGATAGCTTCTTGCAAGGGAAGTGTGGTCTTGCCAAAATCCCGATGCATTCTAATCAATAAAGCACACAAAACAAATAAGAATGCATCAACAAAAGTAAATAGCAACATGCCTCATCCATGTGCCGGGATTCATCCAAAATGGAAACGATTCAAGCATGCAAACCTCTATGTAGTTACTAGTTTTACAAAGAGCTAAGCCTACGAATATAGAGATGAATCACCTCCTCAATGTGTAAAATTAGTGTACTCGTTCACGTTCACTAGAATGCTTTGTCAAGGGTGATAAAACGGAATGGAGAGCGAGGTCCACATGGCGTTAGAAGACACTGTAGGATCGGAATTCCGCCTCCCACCTAAGTGGGAGGAAGGGTCATCCCCCCTTGGCCATGTAATGCAAATGTAATCATAAAATATGTAAGGAAATGAGATGTTTGAGTTCTTATTTGATTTTTTTGTAGTTTGTTTTTGTAGTTTTTTTTTGTTTTGATTTCTAGCTTGACTTGGGTGCCTTTTGAGAGCAAGGTAGTCTAGCGAAAGGTGTGCGGCGGAGACCAACAATAGGCAAATCCTCGCCGAAGCGACATTGAGAGCGACCCCATATGTAGTGAGGGTACTCTAGAAGAACCTAGAAGTCTCCACATGCACTCCCTAAGTTAGGACTAAGGTAAAAATAATGCAAAATTTCAAGCTTTCTTTTTCAATTTGTTTGAACTCAATTTTCTTTGTATTTGTGATGGAAAAGATTGAAAGTCCATAGACCTTAATTAGACTCTTCTAATTAGTTTCTAAATTACTTGTTAATTTAGTATTTAATGATCTATGTAACATGCATGCAAATATAAAGACATTTATATAAAGGAAGAAATTTCCTCACATTGATATGGAAAATATAAGGGCACAACAAGAACTCCGTCTTGTTGTTCTTGAGCTACAAATATGGATGAACAAAAGTAATCTCCAAAGTAGAAGATCTCCTCTAAGTTGCACCAAGATTAACCCAAATAATCTACCCTTATTATTAACTAGATAATAAGATAGATATAATACTACTAATATTATGACTATATTACTACACTAGTAATACTTAGTAAATATTAGTATATGAGAGTTTTTAGTGAGAGGAAGAATATTAGAGAGAAGTAAACAAATTGCACAAAATGAAGTACTTAAAAAATGAACACAATTGCCCATTTTAAAGCCATCATGGCCGGACCATATTGTCCAAATAAGGACTCTTATTTTGTTTAATTTGATCACATGCATTAGAGTGGAGTGTTGTAGAAAAGATGATGATTGTTTTCTACTTGTTATGTCACTTTCAAATGCTAACTAAAGAGTTACAACAAGAACAACAATCATCACCATGTAACTACAATGTAAACGGCCATCATGGCCTAGTTTGGTCCATATTGATTTTTTGATATTTGTCTCACAAATACTTATTGATCATATGGTTAATTATCTTGTATAATTAAGTGTTAATTTGATCATATAACAATTATATGACTCAATTAAATAAATAATATGTACTTAACATTTTAAGTAATATTTTACCATTATATCAATATATAATGGGTCCCACAATGCTTAGTTAATTTATTTTACCACTCCTTGTAAATATAATTAACTAATTACCTCTATCTCAAAACCTCAACTAATTTCGTAATTTAACGATTAATTACTAAGTTAAATCTTATTTAATCGTATTAAAATAAGATATAAATTTATTAGTCAATTATCGCATAATTGAAAAATAAGTTTAATCGGATTTGAGTTCTTAACTCAATTTCTAACAATTAACTCTCGTACATATCGAATATATGTAATGTACTAATTAACTGTATCGTATACAAATAATTAGTTATTATTTGGATTTCATCCTTTAGGTGTGACCGAAAGGGATCAGTTGATCACCGCCGTCAAACGACAATAACGTCAAACTCTAGTCAGCCAACCGTTAGTGATTTACGTTAATCAACTGACTAATCATATATATAGTCAATAAATATCCCAATTATATTCCTTAATAAGATTTATTATGTGGCGCACTATTGTGGAGGACACCTACTCTAACAAAGATTTCCTTTTTGTAGAATGTGATGAAGTGTGATGATTAGACAATTACACGGCCCCGAGAGTCACCTAAGAAAGCGTTCACCAAGGAATTATCACGCCATGGGGGTGGTCAAGATGGTAAATGCATGCCCTTGACTAGGCTCTAGGAAACGGTGCGAAATTCACACCAAAAATACACATAAAAGGGTGTTTCAAAATCCATTTTAGTAGGCAAAGTGCTAAGCAAAGAAAATATCTACAAAGGCCTATCCTAGCTTGTCAAGTTTCCAAATTGGGCATTTCGCAAAGTTTCCTAAATGTAACTAAATGCCATGACCTAGTACTAAGCAATATATATACAAAGCTAATGCAAATGCTCTAATAACTACGTGACAAACAATCTTATGTAACCTCTTAGCAGCACATAAGTCACACAACCGCCAATGCCTTAAAATCCACACCGCAATCATCAACAAACTCCTCCAAAACTTCTCAAATGATAAGAAGTAGAGAAAGAAAGAAGGGGAATGAATAGGAGCGATCATACCAGGCCATGGCGGTCTTCTTAATCCCTTCAATAAGTTTCTTACCGATGTGTAGCAGACCTATGTATGGAGGTTAGAAGAAAACAATGCAAATATATACACAAACTAAGATATATACAAGCTAACTTTTAGGATTTTCAAACTTTTTCAATTTTGTTTTTGGATTTTTGTATGATTTTAAATGAAAAATAAAGACATGTTTTTAGATTTTTTTCAAAATTTTCAAACTATGAATAGTTTCCCATTCCCGATTTAGGAACATACATTGTCCCCAATGTATGAAATGAGATTATTGAAAGTAAAGAAAGACAGGTTTTTGGAGTTTTTGAATGATTTTCTAAAAGGAAAAGAAGATGTTTTTGTGTTTTTTAAAATATTTTGAAAAATAAAAACTTTTTTTTGGGTTTTTGATTTTTGATAAATATTATCAAAATGTACAAAATATACAACAAGGTTAGTTATGCAAATGAACTACTACTATGTGAAATGCATGAACTAATAAATATGATTAATACTAAATGCAAAGTGATGTATTACAAGTAATGCATGATCTACGTGAATGCAAGCTAAACTAAATGTGTCATTTTGGAGTCTCGTTGTGGCGGTAAAGGCTAAGACACCGGCCCCTCATGGGGGTACCGACCACAGAAAAGTCTAAACATGACACCTAATATGCAATTAAGTGAGGTGCAATCTTAACCTCCCCAAACCATTCGAGGCATAGCCTCTAAGACTCAAAGGAGAATTAAGATAAAAAGAACTAAGATGCAATGCAAAGGTAAGTGAAAGAGTATATACAAACGGTGGTTATGGTGAGGACTCCACCAAACTCAATCAAGTAGCGGATTTTGTTGGAACGATTCTTCATTGACATTGTCCATGCCACTTAATGCTCTTAATAATCGATCAAAGGCTTGGGCGTAAGCTTTGAACAAGCACAAGTAAGGCTTTGTCCATTTCGATACAAAGTAGACCCATATCCAATCCAACTTGGCCACGACACTTAGACCTTTGTGGTGCTTAATACCAATCAAGTCACAACCTTTGTCAATAAAAGGTAGAAAACACGACTCATGCTCTTTTGGGGGCTTAAAATTTTTCCTTTCACCTTCACAAGTTTCCATGACACACAAACCCTCTTCATGGGTTATAAAAGAAAGGTGAGGTAGAGGGTCTTCATTATCATCATTATAAACATCCCAAGTAGGGGGAGCAAGAGTAGTTGGCTCATAATTCGCTTCACATTCATCCTCACTAGAGATTGAGTCTTCAAACAGGGAAAACTCATTCAAGTTTTCTATTACCCCATCCTCCATTTCTCCATTATCATTTAACCCCTGTTCCTTTGAAAAGGCATCAACAAAAAGGGAGGTTTCACTCGAATCTTTTATTTCACCACTCTCCATTGCCCCAGTATCATCAAACTCAATGGAAGAAAGGCTCATTCTCACACAAGAAAGAGGAGATGAAGGAATCAAAACACTTTCTACACAATTAAGTATATACTCATCATCATCGTCACTATCATCCTCTATCAAAACTCCTCCTCAAGGGGAATCATAAGTCTTTCCCATATCATTTGTTGAGGGTGCGTGGCAAGAAGCAAGAGGAAATGTCTCATTGTTATCCATCTTTCCATTTTCCTCTCGTTCTTCATCAAGCTCTTGGTCGGCTTGCAATTGAGCTAATTTAGTAGCCAACATTCTCCCATGGGCTACAATTTCATTGAGAACCATGTCCCTTGCTTGGGCTTATTCTTTCATTCGCATAAGTTGAAAGATTAAACTTTGCTCATCAAGTTCATGGTTGTCAACTTGTTGTGGGAAGAAAGGTGGTTGATTTTGTGGGTGGTTTTAAGTAGTTTTAAATTGTTGTTGTTGTGGAGGTTGGACATGGGGGATTTCATAAAGAGAGACGGGGTAGTAGCTTGGGCTTTCATTATGTGAGATATAGGATGGGAATATGTTATCTTTCTCAACAAACCCTCTACACTCATGGGAGTCATAGCCAAAAGCTTCACCTTGCCCATACTCTTCTTGTTGAAAGCTTTGTGTCATCCTTCAAGATTATGCAAATAAAAGAAAACTACTGACAAAGACACTAAATAAAAGGGTTAGAAATAACCTTGAGAAACAAAGTTTCTCAAGGCAAACAAACACAACTAGAAAAGTTTAGAAAGCAAATCAAATACATCGCACCGTCCCCGGCAACGACGCCATTTTGACACGCGTCGTTTTGATGTGTCAAACGATATTTATAATAAGACTTAACATGGTGGCAAGTCAAGGTCAGTCCACAAGGACTGTGGGTATTCGATTTGCTAAAGTCTAGACTAGCTATGCTCAAGGGTGTCACGATATAGAAGTGGATTTGAGACTAATCTAAGAACATTGAGTAAATGCAAATAATTAGGAAAGTAAGACTAAACTAAGATAATCAAATAACAAGCAATAAAAAGAAAGTCTAGGATCGGTGGGTTCAAATGGGTAATTTGGGTTCTAGTGAGTCGGGTTCATAGTTAATGGGTAGTCAAACTTGGGCGCGATGGATTGAGGCTCTCGATCTTACAATCCCTCCCATATGCCGAACCAAGCTAGCTCTTGCGTACACAAGGTTGATATGAAAGTCCTAGACCTCTAATTAGACTCCTCTAATTAGTTCATTAAATTATATTAACTTAATGATTTAGGATCTAGTTATCATGTATGCAAATATAAAAGCATAAATATAAAGATAAGATGAAATTTTCTTACAATGAGAAATTTTCAGTTAAATAACTGCACAATAAGAACTTCTTCATTTAGTTCTTGAGCATGGAATTAGTGGATGATCATCCATGAACCAACCTCCAAAATAGAAGGTCTCCTTCTTGTTGCACCCAAGAATCAACCCAAATAATCTCTACTATTATTGTACTAGATAATGAGAAGAGATTTCACCTTTTACTAATATAATTAATATTTCTACTCTAGTAATATAGATGAATATTAGTGTATTGAGAGTTAAAGAGAAGAAAAACATGAATTAAAAGCATGATCAAGAAACAAGAACAACTCTTGTTCTTTTATATGTACAATCTCACGGCACAACCTCTTCAAGTGGGTATATATGTGCCTAATTTTAAATCACATGCAAATGCTTTATGTGTTGGTTTGTACAAAATGATTAAAGTAGTGTAGGCAATGTCACTATCATGTGAATAAGTGTGCTAATAAAATGAGAACAATCATCATTGCTTTACATGAGCACAATTTCGGCTCACATGTAGCTAAAATGGTCCATATTGATTTTTGATATTTGTCTCACAAATACTTATAATCATATGTTTAATTATCTTGTATAATTAAGTATTAATTTGATCATATAACAATTATATGACTCAAATTAATAAATAATATCACTTAACTTTAAAGTGATATTTTACCATCATATCAATATATAATGGGTCTCACAATGCCCAGTTAATTTATTTTACAACTCTTTGTGAATATATTTAACTAATTACCTCTACCTCAAAATATATGCATAACCTCAACTAATTTAATGAATTAACTATTAATCATTAAACTAAATCTTATTTAATCGTATTAAAGTAAGACGTAAAGTTTATTCCGTCAATTATCGTATAATTGACTAATAAACTTAAGTGGAATGAGTTCCTAACTCAATTTCCAATAAATAACTCTCGTAACTAACCGTACATATCAAATATATGTAATGCCCTAATTAAACTATATCATATACAAATAATTAGTATTCTATTTGGGTCTCATCCTATAGGTGTGACCTAAAGGGATCAGTTGATCACCGCCGTCATACGACAATAACGTCAAACTCTAGTTAGCCGAGCGTTACCGATTTACGTTAATCAACTGACGTGGAGTATCAAAATATACTAATCATGCCACGTATATTCCAAATGAGTTTTATTATATAAATGCACTATTGTGGAGGACACTTACTCCAACAATCTCCCACTTGTCCGATACAAGTTGTGCATGTAGCAACACTATTGTGGAGGATTCCTCCTCCTACAATATCTCCCACTTGTCTCGACAAATTGTGTGCTACCGATTCTCTTGTCTCTTTTGTGTCATATCCTCCCACTCATTGGAAGGTGTCTTACAGGTCGCACTTGCAATTGAAAATTATAAATAGAGTGGTTTTCTCGATCTAGGAGAGCAACTGTCTGACCGAAAAATCTACCAGAGATCTCTTCCGAGCGTGGCCACGCATTTCCAGTTACTACTCCTCGAGTGGCCCGAAGATGTTAATACCCAACGTGGGTGGACAATTCCTGTTGACCCATCTTACATTGTATGATGCAGATCACCATGACCCAGAAGATGTCCATCAGCCTCCTTTCACGGCACGACCTAGGACAAAAACCAAAGTCAATCGGAAACTACACCGACTCAGGTAAATGGTCGCCAGTCTAAAGAATCGACTCATAGGAATAAAATAGAAATCCCCGCCACGACCAGGCTTCAACAATTTTGATAAGGGACTCTATTATGGTCACTGCCCGACAGAGTGTCACAATAGTTGTCTATGTAAACGACCAGTCATCTCCATGACCTCATGGTGCTGAACCAACCATCGATCGACTTACAATCTAGTCACTTCGAGACGTCACCTCAAATGAGTGACTAGGGACAAAACACTTAGTTCATCCTATTCACTTGAATTGGGTTCAACTTTTCTTTCAACCAATTCGGATAAACAAAGTATTAAAATTTAGTCAAACTAAATAAGGAGTTTTTAATGAAACTCTAACAATGAATGCGATTATCTAATATTTGGAAAAATTGATACGCTATCAATAATTTCATATCTCATAATCTCTAGCGATTCAGGTATATATTTCAATCCCCATTGAAATGACATGACTATCATGTTCAACCTGCAAAAGGCATGCACTACTACAAAAACAGGAAATGACAACGGTTAAAAACCGTTGTAATATTAAAACGCGGACGTTGTTAAAGCCTCCGTTGTTAAAGGTTTTAACAACGTTCCGATTTAATGAAAATACCGTTGTGAATAGTTTTAACAACGGTACAAAGTCGTTGTTATTACTAGATAACTGTTGTTAAAACGTGTGAATAATTATGGTGGGAAAGATACGAGAACGGTTCTATTAAATGAAACCGTTGTTAAAGGTAAGATTAGTTTTGGTGGGAAATATTATAACAACGCTATTGTTTTTTAAACCCGTTGTGAATATAGTTAATTACAACGGAGTATAATAAAGAAGCCGTTGTGGAAAGTTTTAATAACAACAGGTATTTTAGAATACACCGTTGTTAAAGGTATGATAAGTTTTGGTGGGAAATATGTTACAACGCTTTTAATGAATTTTGAAAAACCGTTGTTATTATTTTTATTATTGTTTTTGAAAAAATTGTAATTTGTTCCCCTGCCACCAGTGAAAATCCTGCATAAATCAGCAGCAGTAGCAGCAGCACGCATAAACCAATTTCAGAAGCAGCAAAATGATATATCTATATATAAATCAGAGCAATTCATGTACAGCAGCAGCAAAATGATATATACAACCAAAATGATCTCTTTCAGAGCAATTCATACTTACAACTTGCTCTAATTAATGACTTCTACAAATTAAAGTTCCCTATCTGCTTCCAAAATAATCTAAGTTTCATTTATTCTTTCTTAACATAATGTTCAAGGACGTATTTGCCCCCACAAGTCCCTTACCTCGTCTATATTGTGCTTAGTGTACTCAGGGACATGTGGCGTGTTGATTAAATACTGCGGATAAAACAAATAAAAGACATCGATCAGTAGGGTAACAACAGTATAGGCATACATAATTAGCAACATCGATCATATATATATAGCAGAAAAGATATCAGCTCTAATGAAAAAAAGTAAATAATAGCTACATTAAACTACTAACTCTTTCTGGAATGCTGATATATCTTCGCCTAATAATCTCCAACATGAAACGACAAACGTAGTATCCACATTGGATGCTATCCGGCTGTTTAGGGACCTATTATTACATAATAAACGAAGAGACGAGAAGGCAATTACCAATTAGTTTAATGCGTAATTAAAAAAGACAGATGTATATGCGTAATTAGTTTAATGCACTTAATTATTAAGGTATTGTATTTGCGCGTACGTACCCCTGTTATCGTAATAAAAGTAGGGCCATCATCAGAATATTCTGTCGGTTGATCGCCGGTTGCTCTTTTCTTCTCAAAGGCCCTTTAAAAAAGGAAAGAGGCCGAAAGTCACATAAACTTACTTAATAATAATAAATGAAACTTAATATTATGTGCCAAATCATCATCACAGTATTATAAACTTACTTAATAATCAACTTCTTAAAGGTCTCGGATGGTTGTCTATGCAAAGAGTCCAACCAAAATACTTTCTTCTTGGTCGGATTGATCGCTGCTAGCACCCAATGTCTCCTAGATCGAGAGACACATCATTATTAACAAGCACAACATGCATCATAACCAAACATATAAAAATGCAATTGTATTTGGAATCGTAATATTAATTATATATTACCCGACTTCATTATAAGGGGCAAAAATGAGCTTATTGTTTTTCGCCAATTCCCCAGCAATATAATCTACACGTTCTTCATACGAAAACATCCCGATATGCATAGATAAAACATTTGGGCACATGAATCCGTATTGAGCAAGTGGATTATTGGTCTCGGGGATCACAACCGAGTTCAAGTACCTACATGACGGTTTTAATTCCGATATTAAAAACACTATATCTTAGTCAGAATATTAGAATACTGCATGATTTAATTTATTAAGAAACTTACTTCATCCAAACATATAGGTGTTGGACATCAATCTCGTCAAGGCCAGCCCAAACGGCTAGCATTTCCCAATCCAGCATTGCTTGGCGTTCTACCCCTACAATATCATTCTCGAGCGGAATAATTATTAATTGCTCGCTTGCTATGCGTCTCTCAGCCTCCTTATAAAGCTCCAGCATCGCCACCGTTCGTACTTTTTCCATGTAAACGTTCCCATGATATTTAGTACGGGATAGACTCCTGACCTCTTTCAGCTTGGGGAAATGATGCGGTGTGCTACCTTTCACAACCTACATGTGGCTAACTAAATTAAGTTGCTCTTTCAATGATGAGGCGATAGTAGAACTTAAAATATAAAGAGAGTTGATTAAATACCTCATCAAGTTGTTGTTTTGACGAGGTAGTAGAAAGATTATTGTCTATCGAGTTAGACTTATCCATGTTTTTTGTTACCTACAAAACAAAAATAAAACATATAAATTTCACTATTTATGAAGGTGATGAACAAAGACAAAAGGCGGGTTAAATTAGATGTATTTTTCTAACCCCGGCTACATTCTGTTGAATTTTACGATCACGAGCCAGGAAAATGTGGCTTTCAGGCCATTGGACAAAACCGTTAACCGCATCTGCCAGAATTTGAAGTTCGTCGCGGACTGGGACGGGCAGTTTACCGGTTTCATAGCCCTTCGCGACCTCCACTATCCCCACTTTTGCATGCTTCGGCAAGAGTGGGGAGCCATGAACCAAGATGGTTTCCGCTGAGTCATTGGGCTTTGGGTATATGAAACCCCGGGCAAGACGAACCACATTATCCTTCTTGAATGAAGGGTCGGTGAGAAGAACAACTACCCTCTTTTTTGTGGCCTGAAGAATACACATTATTTACTAAATACCAAAATATAATAGATATCACTGGAAAATACCACTGGAAAATACCATAACACCTTAGCCGGGATCCCTTCCTTATCCTTATAACGCCACTCAAAACAAACCGGACAATTGGTTAAGTTTTGATATTATTTTCGATACAATACGCAATCATTTGGACATGCATGTATTTTCTCATATTTCATACCCACCCCTCTAATTAGTTTTTTAGCCTCATATGTCTTAACGGGAAGAACATTACCATCTGGAAGCATGTCGTTTATCAAGGCTAATAAACTAGTGAAACACGTGTCACTAACCCCATTTGCCCCCTTGATATTATACAACTTCACCACAGCCGACATCTTTGTGTACTTACAACCAGGGTATAGAGGCGCTTCAGACTCACACAACTTCTCATACATGTTGTCAAGGTCATCCAAATTAATGTTTTCATCTTCAAAAGCATTTGATTCATCATCTTTTTCTTCATTATCTGTAGACCCAACATTCAACTCGTCTGCTTCCAACTCAACATACTCGGCAAACTCGGGATCATCAGTTATCCTTTCGTATACCTCAAGATCATCTTCTTCAAAATTATTATCTTCCTCTAATGATTCCCCATGAAAAATCCAACGGGTATAGGATCGACTAAAACTATACTTTTCTAGGTGAATTTTAACGTCCGGAATAGCCATATACCTAATATTACCACATCTTTCACAAGGGCATGGAATACTAGAAGAACCATTCAAATTGTTCGCAACGACTTCATAAAATTCAGCTAAACCATCCTTATAGTTTGGGTCACTCATATTCGCAGCATTCATCCAAGTTCGAGTCATTTATCTACATTCGTAGTATATATAGTAAGCCAAGTAATTCAGAAAATCCAACTAATTAAAACTAATTCAATAATAAGCCAACTAATTCAGAAAATGCAATGTATAAGGCAACTAATTCACAAATAAACGAAATTCAGGAAATCAATAAAGAAAAATTATTAGAATACCTGATTAATAAGAAATAGCAGACGGAGATGATGATAAAGAGACGATCAGGAAATCAATAAATTATTAGTGTTTGTGGTTTTGTGATGCAGTATAATCGCTTTGTGTTTGTGTTTTTGTGTTGCAGTACAGTATTATTAGTGTTGTGTGTTTTTTTCATCTTTATTAAAAGTATTGACAACGGTTATTATTCATAGTCACCGTTGTTATTAGGTTCCTTATTTACAACGGTTAACTAAGTTATATCCGTTGTTACAACTAACAACAACGTACAACAAAATCATATCCGTTGTTATTAATTTAAGCCAAATATTGCGCCAAATTAATAACACATTATAACAACGGGCTTTTCATACCCGTTGTTATTACTTTTCCTTATTTCGCGCTAAATTAATAACAACGGATATAGAATAAACTGTTGTTATTAGTAAATTTATTTACAACGGTTATTTTAGTTCACGCCGTTGTTAAAACTTATAACAACGTTCGAAAAACTAATACTGTTGTTATTAGGTTTAATAAAATTCCGCGGAAAAATAATTCTCCATTCCACAACGGTTTTTCTTTATTTTCGTGAGTATGCGTTGTTGATGGGGCGTTGTTATTGCCTGTATTTGTAGTAGTGATGGCTAATGGATTAGCAATACTTGCATCTTTCCCATCTTTCTGATTGCTATTTCTCTTTGTCTACGTAATCTCACATTACATAAAACTTTCTTAGTACTTGTCTAGGTTTGAATCTAGACTTAGGACTCTTGGGGTAAAGGTAGCTCCCACTGTTTTACCAGTATCATGGGATAGGATATACAACTATAGGAACTATTTCTAGTCCCTCCAACACTGTCGAATCCAAGCTACTTTCTTATGCATCATCATATGATGCAATGTACTCCATTTCCGTTGTAAAATCCGCAATGATAAACTGCCTGGAACACTTCCAGCGGATACATGACATTTATATTTGAAAATGTCACTCCTACTTGGAACCTTTCCAATAGTGTTTTCTGCTTGAAACTCTTCCAACAGATAAATCTTCTATAAAACACAGCCAGTTCGTGATTTCAAATTATTTTGATCAGTTTGGAAACTGAAGTCTGTGTAACCCCTTACACACAACTCACTGTAAACTTCAAACATATGGAACATATCTTTAGTCTTTCGCAAGTACTTAAGGATGTTCTTTATGGCTATCAAATGACTCTCACTTGGTTTTGAGTGCAAATGATTCGTCATGCTCAAAGCATGCGAAATGTCGGATTGAGTATACATCACATCGTATATAATTGATCCCGCATCGGCAGCAAAAAGGAATCAATTATTATGTGTTCAACCCTTTTGAACTAGTCAAAGATCTTATCAATATAAGAATTTTGACTCAACGCTAATATCCTTTTAGATTTATCTTCATAAATCCAGATATCTAAGAGATGTATTCTACTTCTCCAAAATCTTCCATCATCTAAAGTGATCAATATGTCTCCACATATAAGACTGATGAAAACCACATTACTCCCACTAAACTTCATGTATAAACATAATTCCTCGAGATATCGAGAAATATTTTATGACATGATTGACACACTAATTCCAACTCTTTAGTGCTTACTTAAGACATTCTTTTAAATTTTCACATTGTCTTAGGATTGATTGGATCTATCAACCTCTTCTAGAATCGCATTTAAGAAGGCGGTTCTTGAGATCCAATTGCTATCATACTATTATGATATGCTTTAATCGCTAAGTATATTCGAATGGATCTAAGAATTAAGGTTGATGCAAAACTCTTTGCCTACCAATTTATCTTTGAAAACATTTTAATGTTCATCCATGCAAATTTCGATCTTAAAAATCAATTTACATTGAAGAGGTCGTACTTCTTCAAGTAAAATTTACCAGATCACATACCTGACCATCATGCATTGAGTCCATTACGAATCGCATGACTCTAAGCCATAGCAAGAAGTTGGGACTAGGAACAGTCTTTTATAAGTCACATATTAGAATGCATCACTATTAAGGAGTGATAAAATTCCACCTGACCTCTTAGGTTCCGAAGAAACAACTATTGAACAAGCATTGAGGAAATTTTTTTCGGACCATATGCTCAGTTTGTGGCTCTTGAAACATTTTCTCCCACTTTGTCTTATCAAGAAATTATCGTTTTTTTATTGAAAGACAACATCACGAGTCACAAACGCTTTGTTCTCGTGGTCAAAGTAGGATTATTGAGCACTTGTTTCATTCGGATAACTTATAAATTAGGTACGCTACCTATCCATATCGTATATGGAATAAAATCCGACTGTTATAAATGTGCTTTGATATGGTGGGAAAAGAAATAGCAGACAAAAATAATAAGATCCCATAGTTAGTTAAGTGGCTCAGATTAACTTGACAAAGACAACACCCTTATCTCATAATGTGTGTTAGAGAAGTTAACTCGTGAAACTATTTCACAATACTTTTGGTGAAAATCAGAGTTAATACTTAGATATTTCTTGTTACGATTTGGTCGTAAGTCCACTATCTAATATTCTTGGTGGTTAACTACTTCACATTGAAGCTCTTTGAACGTTTCAAAGATTTCTCTTAGCACCTCATTAAGTAGAATCAAACACAATATCTACTTAAGTCGTCGGTAAATAAAGTGAAGTAGTCATTACCATCTCTGGTTGTGTATGTTATTGGACCACACATATTCTTATGTAATATGACCAATAACTCACTAGTTCGATTTCCTTTTCAATAAAAAGTGCACGAATCATCTTGCCTTGAATACAAGATTCGCACACACCATAAGATTCAAAATCAAATGTTTTAGGGATACTAGTCAATACTAGCCTTGTAATGTGCTACACAGTCCAGAATCAAGATTAGATCTGGGTCACCAATTTAAAGCCTTTTACAATCTATATGACAAGTAATTTCTAGTTTAGGTCAAGAATATAATTACCTTTGATTGGTATGGGATAACCATTGACCAAGTATAGGCATAAAAAGATACAACGCTTGTTCCATTCACAAAAGTGAAACACTTGTGTCGTACATTATAGTGGATACCATATTCTTTATTTTAGAGGTCATGTACATAATAACGTTTATTAAAGTATACCTCTAAATCCAAAACTAGATTGATCATATTATAACTTTTATATGTCTCTATAGAAATAAAACTACAATAGTTATAATTCCCTTGTAGGTCGACATTTAATCATGGCTAGTCGTCGCACGAATCATTATTATATGCATTGAATACATTGATGAAAACCATAATGGGTATCTAATACCCAAAACTTGCATTTTAGCAAAATAAATGTCGATCATATAGATATTATGGGTGATAATAGTACACCCAATTTCTAACTCTTTAGAAAACTTGGGACAGATTCTTTTCTTGTGTCCTACACTGTAAGAATAGAATCATCAAAGGTTGGGTTTGACACCTTGCTTGGATTTTGACTTTACTATTCAAAATAGACTTGCCTTTTTCCCTCGCCTTGTGCCAATATCGTGCCAACCTACTCTTGAACCTCGTTTTATTCTTAACCATTAAGAATATAAACATCCATCTTAGAGCTCCCACTCACTTTTATGAATTTCTACCTAGACAAGTAGATTAGAATTATAATGAAGATTACTCTTTATTTAATTCATGGTTTTACCTTCAAAAAGTATAAACCTTTCATAAAGTGACTACGGTATTTGGTTAATCGAGATGTCAAATAAATCGAGAAACCTAGTCGTCCCAACTGATTTGGCCTCTTTTGAGGTAAGCCTCGATAAGGAGCATTATGGCGACATACCAAAAATTACAAATATTTTCGTTGGAGCAAAAAGATTGATGCAACGTTGTAATAAGATGACTTCACTAAAACAAAATCAAAACGTTTTTGACTAAGTGTGTCTTATTCATATACTCTTCATTAAAGACATTTGCGATGGTGAATATGAGGATCAAAAGAAAAAGTTCATTTTGTCATTAGCTACGGTGGTTTAAACGGAGATCGCAATCAAAATGCTACCGTATAAAATAATGGAAACTCCTTTCCATGATTGAACGGATTTACAAGTTCGTAGAAGGAAAAATAATTGTCATTGCGCGAATAAAATAAATATGAACGGAAAATAAACAGTCATTGCTTATATATAATTTACTTGTAAAACAATTTTAAACAAGTCACTCATATAAGGACCCCTCACGAAATTATATAAGTGATTCCAAGACCCATTTTTAGACAAAAATAGTCATCGTATGCTACCTTTATCTAAAAATGGTAAGTCAATACTTGACTAATTCTACCCTTAGAACTCTTGGTTGACGGATTTCAACTAAATCCATCTCCTAGTCCTAAGATAACGCTTATCTCGTTGAGTCCAATCCAATTTTGGCTTGTGATCGCATCACCCTACTTACCCGAGATAAAAAGGGACCCACTAGCGTGGTAGCCCTAATGAAGACGGGGTTCATAGGTGCTTCAATTGGTAAGGCTAGATCTCAATTTTTTAAGTTATGTGAGAGGTCTTTGTCAATTTAGTTATTAATTCCCCATAAGCGAACTAAGTCGGTGAATTTTGAATAACTTTGAATTGACAATCGAGAAATAAAAAATGCATGTTAGCGATTTTGGCATGTGCGGAAAAAACATAAAGCAGGCAAATATAAATCCTAGTATGGCCACCTAACTAATCTAATTAACTAGTAGATTACAAAATCGGAAACCAACTCCTTGACCCCTTGCCTCTTCATGGAACACGCTCTAAAAAGGCACCGTCTTTTGGAACACCGACTTCGGGAATCTTCGTCTTCATAATAATTAATTACAAAAAGATACAAATAAAAATCCTATTATACATTTGATCTAGAAAATGAAATTAAATTATTACAAACGGCGATACGAGATCGCAAATAAAATTACAACCGAACTAGTATTCCCTTACATTACGGGTAATACCGATTAAAATAATGTAGACCATACTAGGTACAACTGGCATAAAAAATTATATAAATGACATTCATTCATTCAAAAATAACAACATAAATAAAATGCTGTGAAAATCATGCCAAAATCGCCCTTAATACTTATCATGCTCATTTTAGCTCAGTTTTATGGATTTTATCGATTTTTAACCATTAAAAATCACTAATCAAAACTTAAATCGTATTTAAGCTCAAAATAATGATCTAAAATGATTTAGAACTCAAAATTAGTCCCCACTAACTTTTTTTGTATATAATTAGTTCGAGTTGATCGTATTTGCTAAATATAGAGGTTTAATCATAACATTTATGAAATAAACCCAAAATAAAATATAATAATCATAACAATTTGAAACCAAAAATTTTGTACATTCTGGAACATTTCCAGGAACTCTAAAAACCAGAAAAATTTGCCCAAAAATTAATTTTATGAACAAATAACTTTGTATTCAACGGTTTTATCAAATAAAAACCATTAAATATAGTAAAACAGTGAAACAAATTACAAAATTTCACCAAGATGATATAAATCAGATTAAAAAATGTACCAAAAATTTTCAAGACCAGAAAAGGACCTTTCGATTTTATGAACATAATAATCTTACTTTATTGACTTTTATCTCATAAAAATCAATAATCATGCAAAGCTTAATTAAAAGTCACGAAAGTTTACATACATTATGTAAAACATGCATGTGATATCATATAAAAATTTCATGTCCAGAATCAACATGAAACTATTTTTAGTTAACTTTTAACATAAAATATGCATATTAACATGATTTAAAGGCCATAAATCAAAATAAATAGCAAATTAATCCCTAAAATCACAAAATTTGACCACAACCATTTTGAGGTTAGTAGGTATGCATGCAAATCAAAAATTTCGTTCAAACCAATTTTGAACACAAATTTTCAATTTTACCCAAGTTATCGTATAACTCGATTTTAATGCTTAAAATCAACATGCATGTAACAATTGAGCTCTGATACCACATGAAAGTCCTAGACCTCTAATTAGACTCCTCTAATTAGTTCATTAAATTATATAAACTTAATGATTTAGAATCTAGTTATCATTGATGGAGTTTTACTTAACCTCGCAAGCGGACGAGTTATCGTTGGGCATTGCAAGGGTCGTATCCCAAGGGACGGTGATATGGTTCTAAGGCGGTTTAATCAAATTCTAGTTTAGTCCTAGCTAATAGCAAGTTGAAGAGGATTAATGATAAACTAGACTAACAAGAAGGCAAGGATGCGATGTAAAAACAATAATTAAAAGGAACTAAGGTGGATGGGTTCATTAATGCAAGCATAAGTCAATTATGGTGGGGGTTGGGATTAGTCTAAAGGTGAGTCTAAACATGTCTCCACCTCTCGGTGTAAGACGGATTAAAGGGCAAGCCTCCAACTCTCGATGCGAGACGAGCCCTAGTCTAAGGTTCGATTGGGTTCTCGCCCTAACCTCCCCCTAAACATCCAACACACACACAACAACAATACAAGTCTAAACTCTCGCTCAAACTAGCAATAAAACATGAGAAAGACTCAAATTACTCATTCAAGCATTTCAACAAACACCTTGTGTGCACAAAACAAGTAGACTACCAAAAGACTTAATCTTTATGCCCAAATACCATAATCAACCCATAAACTTACATTAAATCCCCCATCTTACCCTAGTCTAACACTACTCACTCATGCTAATGAAGAAAAACATTAAAGATGGATACTTTGACATGAAATAAGCAAGAGAAGACATATTCAACACAAAAGCTAGATAAATAAACAAGAACAAGTAATTAAAAGACAAGTAATGAAATAAAGACGAGGAATTATACCAAAACTTGTAAGAAATGATGAAACTTGGATTAATAATCAAATAAGAGTCTCCTCTTGTCTTCAAATTACAACCCAATTGTTCAAAACTAGCTAAATGAAAGACTAGATCTAAAGATAACTAAGTAGAAAAGTAGAGTAATTAGTGCTAATTATCAAAGGATTAGAATAATGATTAGGAATATTGAAGGCTAAAATCTAGGGTTTTTGTGTCTAGGGTTGTGTGTCTAAAATGAATTAGGAGAGGGGTATATATAGGTTGGTGGAATTGAGGGTTCAAAATAAGAAGGGAAGTTAGAAATGCGGAGTGGCGTGCTCAGCCGATACACCGGCCGCCGGTGGCTTGTGCCGGCTGGGGCATTCTAACTTCAAACTTGAGCTTTCTTTGTGTGAAATAGGTCTCAGCCGGTTATGCCGGCTGCCGGTGGCTTGGACCGGCTGAGACCATCTGCTATCTTCGCATTTTTGAGCTTTGTTTTGAGGTATGTGGGGTGCTCAGCCGGCTAGCCGGCTGCCGGTGGCCTGGACCGGCTGAGCCCCTCTGCTCGTCCTCCTTTATTTCCGTCTTCATAGTAGAGTATGGGGTGCTCAACCGGTTGGCCGGCTGCCGGTGGCTGACCGGCTGAGACCCATATTCCTCTGCCTCCTCTCCTTTTCTTCCTTTCTTCATTGTGTTTAGTTTTGTGACGGTTTCTCGGTTCTCATCCCGTCTCGTCCTTGTCTTGACATATTTCCTATGAATTGAGACAGAATTAAATAGTATGAGAGTACACGAGATGAGGGCCAAAATACGATAAAACTGACGCCGAACAAAACTAAATGCGATGAAACATAAGAAAATAAAGAGGGGAAACGGTCTAAAATAATCATATATCAATCATGCATGCAAATATAAAAGCATAAATATAAAGATAAGATGAAATTTTCTTACAATGAGAAATTTTCGGTTAAATAACGGCACAATAAGAACTCCTTCTTTTTGTTCTTGAGCATGGAATTAGTGGATGATCCTCCATGAACCAACCTCCAAAATAGAAGGTCTCCTTCTTGTTGCACGCAAGAATCAACCCAAATAATCTCTACTATTATTGTACTAGATAATGAGAAGAGATTTCACCTTTTACTAATGTAAATAATATTACTACTCTAGTAATATAGATGAATATTAGTGTATTGAGAGTTAAAGAGATGAAAAACATGAATTAAAAGCATGAGCAAGAAACAAGAACAACTCTTGTTTTTTTTCATGTACAATCTCATGGCACAACCCCTTCAAGTGGGTATATATGTGCCTAATTTTAAATCACATGCAAATGCTTTATGTGTTGGTTTGTACAAAATGATTAAAGTAGTGTAGACAATGTCACTATCATGTGAATAAGTGTGCTAATAAAATAAGAACAATCATCATTGCTCTACATGAGCACAATTTCGGCTCACATGTAGCTAAAATGGTCCATATTAATTTTTGATATTTGTCTCACAAATACTTATAATCATATGTTTAATTATCTTGTATAATTAAGTATTAATTTGATCATATAACAATTATATGACTCAAATTAATAAATAATATACACTTAACTTTTAAGTGATATTTTACCATTATATCAATATATAATGGGTCCCACAATGCCCAGTTAATTTATTTTACAACTCTTTGTAAATATAATTAACTAATTACCTCTACCTCAAAATATATGCATAACCTCAACTAATTTAATGAATTAACTATTAATCATTAAATTAAATCTTATTTAATCGTATTAAAGTAAGACGTAAAATTTATTCAGTCAATTATCGTATAATTGACTAATAAACTTAAGTGGAATGAGTTCCTAACTCAACTTCCAATAAATAACTCTCGTAACTAAGCGTACATATCAAATATATGTAATGCCCTAATTAAACTGTATCATATACAAATAATTAGTATTCTATTTGGGTCTCATCCTATAGGTGTGACCTAAAGGGATCAGTTGATCACCGCCGTGATACGACAATAACGTCAAACTCTAGTCAGCCGAGCGTTACCGATTTACGTTAATCAACTGACGTGGAGTATCAAAATATACTAATCATGCCACGTATATTTTAAATGAGTTTTATTATATAAATGCACAAAACCAAGAAATCCAATTACATCATTAGATCTAAAACTAATTAAAGAGTAATTGAGGAAAGATTAAATTAATTAGGAGGATTAATCTAATCCAATCTAACTAATTTTGAGTCTAGGGTTTCGTCCCCTCTAATTACACAAGAGGATCTATTTATAGGTTTACAAAATGGAGGAAAGATGGGCTTCGAAAGACTAAGTGGGCTGAATGAGTCACGGCCGTGAAAGGTGTCTCACGACCGTGACAAGGGTTTCACAACCGTGAGATGCAAGTCACGGCCGTGAAATATGTGGCAGTAGCAGGTCCAAAATTCCCAACTAAGTCACGACCGTGAAACATGTTTCACGACCGCGAGCTGAGTTTCATGACCGCGAGCGGTGTTTCACGACTGCGACCGGTGTTTCACGACCGTGAGTTGTGTTGGTCGAAAATCATCATTCTTTGGAAGGAATCTCACGACCGTGAGATGTACTTCACGCCCGTGAAAGGTCTTTCCTCCTTGTTCCCTTGATATAACTTTTTCAACTTCTCTCGGTTTAGCTCGCCTTGACTTGGGTACGCCAAGTAGGCCCCCCAATGGTATGTAGGGTCCCCTAGGACATGTCGTGGGCCCTCAGTGTGATATACCTTATCTTTTGTCGATCAAAATTGGGTAGAACTCGCCCCAAATGACGGTTTACCTACCAAAACACGATAAAAGCGAGAAATATGCTGGAAGAAGGTAAAACACGTAGAATCGCTCTTAGGGAGCGTTAAAAGCAAGCAAAACGAGGCAAAAAGGGGTGGAAAAGTAGGGTGAAATGACATTATATCAGGATGGCAATTGACCCTATCCATATCTGCAAGACATCACTCTAATGGGTAGTATATGAGTCTCAAAATTTTGGACCCGTTAGATATGGGTAGGATATGGGTCGCACGATTTGTAAATGCGTCTTGAACTGGATATCCAATCAGACCGAGATCCTACCCTTGACCGATTTTTTATTATAAAAAACTAAAAATAATCGACCTACACAGCTTATGGTTACTGAACTAGTTTAAAACTTGTGCAATAAATGCACGGTGTATAAAGTTCTATATTTTTAATAAATTATTTATATAATAGTTGTATCTCATTAACTGTTCATTCTTCTCATCATTGTATTTTATTATGATTAAAAAAATTGAAACTGAAAACTAAAAGAATTGAGTTGTGCTGAAATGTATTTAAAACAAATACTCCCTTCAATTGAGAGTTTTGTTAACTTTTCTTTTGGGCACAATGATTAAGAAAATGAATTCGGGGCACAAAAAACACACTATTCCACATGCAATTAATTTTGGACCACACAAAAGCTTTCAAATAAGGAAAGACGGAACATCACTACACTTAGCTCAAAATGTAAATAAGGAACCCTTCATAACCAAACACACAATTTCCCTTTTACACGTTTGCCAATGCACATATTAGAACATAAATATCTTTAATTTTACATTGTAAAAAATATAAAAATTTGATAATCTTATTGTATTTAGAAAGACGAATCAAACAAGATCCCACATGACTATCTTTTTTTCGTATATACTACCAGTAATATCAAAGATTTTTTTCGCTTATGAATAGTGTAAAAATGGTCAATGGTGTGTTTGGTATTGAATGGAGGAAGTATGGGTTAAGTCATCATCAAATAATAGTAACCATAAAAGATTTAACAATTTATAATTTTATTTAAATTTAAATTTTTATAAAAAAAAATTATACTTTAGAGTTCCAAAAATATAATATAATTTGATTAAAAGATTAATTTTAATAATTTTATTATCTAAATCATAAGTAATTTGTAATTTATTGTTTAGTGAATGCACTTAAATTGACATTAACTTCCCTATTTAAGAAGATTTTTTTTGGTGGGAAAAACAAATCTAAAATCACTAATTGTTTTGCTATATAGGGGATGATAGCGGATAAGAAAGCAAATTTGAAATCTAAAACAATAAAAGCGCACATTATTTTTTCAAAGAAAAACGCTTTGATTTCGAAACCTCGTAAAACTATTTATCTCACTTGGAAACACCATTATTTTAAAGATAAAAAAATGGAGAGACAAGGATGGAAGTCACCTAGTTAGTTGATATATGATTAATTTAGACCGTTTCTCCTTTTTATTCTCATGCATTTTGACTCTTTTTAACACGGTTTTAGCTTCGATTTGCTTGCATTTTACCTCTTTATTTCAGGTGCTCCCATACTATAAAATTTCCGTCTCATCTTGTAGGAAATAAGCCAAGGAAGAGGCAAGACGGAATGAGGAGCAAGACGTCGGCGTATAGCACGTGATAGCTACAGAGAAGAGGGGAAGTGAGAAGCAGAGGCCCCCGCCCGGTCGGCTAGCAGCCGGCTCGCCGGTCGGGAGCACCCAGGCCATCACAAGAAGAACAAATAAGAAAGAAGGAAGAGAACTCGGTGCCTGTTGGACCACCGACAATTGGTCCACCGGCACCACACCCGCCCCCCTTGTAGAAGAGACTAAAGGAAGAGTAGGGTGTGATCATTGAATGCTTGGGGAGGTTAGGCCGAGATCTCGACCAAACTTAGGCTAGGGACCGTCTCACACTGAGAGGTGGAGACTTACCTTAACTCAAAATTAGACTGATCTTAGTCTTGACCATAACAACCTTGACCTACACTTGTGAACCCAGATACCTTAGTTTTTGCAATACTTGACTCAAATTAAATTTCTTGCTTTTTAGTCAACTTTCTTATGTTATAGCTTATCTTTAATAACCAACAAAATTGCTATTTGTTAGGACTAAACCAGGATTTGTTGAACCATCTTAGAACCATAATCACCGTCCCTTGGGATTCGACCCTTGTAATACACAACAACTCATTCGTACACTTGTGAGGTATAAATATAAAACCGTATCATTAGTTCATGACAATGGAGGAAAAAAATCAAATGAAAGGAAGAAAGTAATTACTCTCTCTCATCCAAACCAAAGGTTAAATTTGACTTTATCACACTTGTCGATGCGTGTTTTGCAACGAGAATATCTTTAGTTACACATTATTAAAACTTATAAAAATTTGATATCTGACGGTAAATAAAACAAGATCTCACATGACTACATTTTCTATTATACTCCCTCCATTTCATTCATTTCCATACAGTTACTTTTTGCACAAGATTTAAGGTGGAGCACAAGTATGTGGGGTTAATAGCATAAATGACTAATGTACCCTTGGTTTTGGGTGACTTTTTTTTTTGGAAGTGTTTAATTTATTTGTTGAAAACTTTGTGGGTCCAAAATATGACAACCAAATATTTGGCTTCAAATTATGAACCAAAAATTAGTGTCCACTTTTTAGGTTCAAAATATTTCCTATCAATTTATTTGGCTCCAAATTCTGACGCCAATATTTTAGGTCCAATTTTTTGGCTAAAAAAAACTGACCAAAATTTTTGGCTCCAAATTTTTTCAACCTAATGTGCCGCCTTCTCGGATTCCACCTTGAATGTGCCAGAATCTACATCCTTAGAGGAAGACATTAATTCGAGTTGATTCGGAGTTCGGTTAAAAAATGTCTCCCTTTTCAGGATTCCGTCTCGTTCTGAGACGGAATATTATGAAAACCGTCAAGTATTATTTTATTATGCTAAGAGTTCGACACAGAAATCGATATCTCTCTAATAAGATAAAACTTTATCCCTTTCTCCGGAATCCGCAAGAACGTGTGTTCTTCTTATATGAGAAAACCTCTTTAGAAAATGTGCATGAACTAATGCGCCTCTTCTAAGCGACGCGGTCAGTGATGTGCTTCTTCTAAGAGGTTTTTTCTTGCTGTTGCAGTCTGAGTGGAACTCTTCACCTTTTGTGTTATAAAAAGAGAGGTTGTCCCTCCATATTTGGCACACGAGTGTCCGCTCTTTATTATTCTCTATCTCTCTCTCTCTCTTTGCATTCTAGACCATAATTGTTATTACTGTAGACAATTAAGGGGTTGATCAATCAGTCTCGTTAGCTTGATTCCTATCAAGTCTCTTGCCTCGTTTGCATAGACCGACCAAACTTGACCACTACACTCGAGTTTTGTAATCAAATCTAAGTTATATTGTGCTAATCCTAATCCTTGATTACTTCGGGGGCACTTTCACGTACATCGTTACGATAATCGCTAAAATTAATTTTAGTCTACTCACGACGCTAACATGTAAGTATGAGGGTGTTAAAAACCTTCTGGTTAATACTGTATTGTTTTATTTACGCCGTTTTAAAAATATGTCCATCTTATAAACCCTAAAAATCATATCTTTAAGGACGTTTTAATCAATTTTAACCTTCACAACTCTCAAAAGAGACTTAAAAGGGACACATGAAGCTGTGCGCCTCTACTAAGGCTCTCATGAGTCTTTTTCCCAAATCTGGTTGAAAACGTGTCCTGAATCATTACTAATCAATATTAGATGGTTTATTACGGTAGATCTGGATGTTAATAGCCTAATTTATATTAGCACATTGTTTTCTTAATCTATTTTCAAAAACCGATTTCTAATTTAATAAACATAACGAATTGTTTGTATCTAATGAACAGACCCAAATGAAACGTTAGAAGGGACGCAATATCAGCTGCGCCTGTTTTATGGCGGTATTTCAGTCCCTTTGTTTTTCCAGCAAAGCAGTTTGACCAGAATAGGTCAAACAGACCCTTAGAAGGGGTGCAACATGTGTTGCGCCTGTTCTAAGGTAATATTTGCCCACATTTCTCAATTGCCAAGACGTAAGTATTTTCTTTCGGTTTTAATCATCTATTAACCTTACTATCACCTATTTTCAGGCGTATTTAGTCTTAATTTTTTATTTATTTGTTTTCTTTTCCCCTTTTCTTTTGAGTCGGGTTTATAAGACGAACAAAAATATCTTTAGTGTATACTTGTTAATAACACGTAATCAACCTTGAATCAACATTGAGATTCAAATCTCGTTTGTATAATAGAAGCGACTATTTAATTCATATGCTATGATTAATAATTTTTTTTTGAATATTATTCATTTATAACATTTGAAGTCAAATATAACGAATACAACTCCAATAATTATTTGAGGCTGCTATGGGTGGGCAAGACTGGGTGTCTGATTAGAGGGCTTCCCAATACTTATCCTGTAACACCCCCACTTACCGAGTAGCCTTCTGCAAGACCTTTCCATGTAAGTAAAGGTGCTACCATCTCGGTTGCCTGAGGAAGTGAACATCATAACACCATAAAGAAACATATATACATATGTATGCAGACAACATGCCCAAGTCTTAATTACAAAGCTATACAATATGACTACTACAATGAACTAATCTCGTGAACTCTAGACACCGCAGCAGCAACGTGGTAATGACTCGTCGCATCCCAGGCAATCCCAAACATCAAGCAATTAACCAGTAGCCAATCTGTGACAACCCTCGCGAATGCGGAAATATAAAACATACAAGCATGTGAAGTAATTTGCGGAAATACGGTATTTTAAAAACTTTTATACATGCAAGATATAAAATACGAGGAGTGTCAAAATATTTCAAACTAAGTACGGAATACAACAAAGAGACGGAGTCTCTCAAAATGTTAACAAAGAACAAGTGTTTAGCAAACTAGCTAAAACGACTAGAGGTGAATCTTCCAGGGACAACGCCCGCTAGCTCACACCCGAACCCAAAATAGCATAAGCAAAAAGCCATCCATGCAAGCAACCTGTTCATCCATGAAAAACATGAACGCCACAGTCAGTGGGGAGTAACTCCGGGTTCTCCCAGCCATATCACATTAAACGTACATCCAAGGAAATACAAAAGTAAAATCATGCATATATAGATATACATGTGAGATACGATAAGGATAGATAGGCAATTCAATATATAATGATAAGAGCATAAGAGTTACAAGTCCGAATCCATCATGTGATACAAAGACTCGGGGAAGACACTCTTAGGCAACCGAATACGCTCACTAGGGCTTGCATCTCACCGTTAGCGGTATAAGTTTGATAAGATTGAGACTCGACAAACAAACCATGCCAAGTCATGCGATGATCACAAAGAATCCAACATATTATCATCCATTCACGAACCCATACATTGACGGTGCCCAATCATGCAATGACCATGAATAATATCATGAAATCACGCATTCAAAGACGACGGTGCCCAATCATGCAATGACCATGAATAATATCATGAAATCACGCATTCAAAGACGACGACACGACGACGACCTCTCTCACGGTAAATGAAACGCACTAGCATCCAAGTATGATTAACAGGCATCCACGGGAGAAAAACCTTCCCTGAACGCATACACGATTCAATCCATTTCGTATATGTAGACTAATTTTCTCCTGGTAGGAACGATAATAAAACGGCTCCTAATCTAAACCTGGCCAGATTCTCGGAATCACATTTTCCGATTCGACAGGCGATAAAGCGTTTCGCATCCAAGACTCGGGCTTATAATATATATATGCCGAGTACCCCAAATTCGGTAGATCAATTCACGAAAGAGGCGGAAACACAGCTCAAGCCTCATAACA
>JAIUZE010074789.1:0-13801 GCA_022085475.1 Heliosperma pusillum
CACTACAAGAATAGAGTGTATTAGCGACGGAAATTTTGCGACGGATATGTAATCCGTAGCAAAAGCATACTTGCGACGGATTTTGCGACGGGAATTACTAGTTGCGGCGGTTTTGCGACGGATATTCCGTCGCAGATCATTTTCACATATGGCGCCCAACTTTTCACATGGCGGGAAATTATGCGACGGAAATGCGACGGATTATCCGTCGCTAAATAAGATACTGCGACGGACTTGCGACGGATAGTCCGTCGCAGAGGTAAATAATTGACTGACAAATTGACCAAAGGAAGGCGACACGTGTTTTTTCTGCGACGGAATATCCGTCGCAAATTCTTATTTAGCGACGGACTTGCGACGGATAGTCCGTCGCAGAGGTAAGAAATTGACTGTCACGTGTTTATTTCTGCGACGGACTTGCGACGGAAATTCCGTCGCAGACTCTTTATAATGACTGAACTCGCGTCTCTTCCCCTTTACCGAAATCATTTCTATTAAACCTAAATCCCCAAATTGACGACGGCGACGACGACGACAACGACAACGACGACGACAACGACGACGACGGCCACCACAAAGACCACCACGACGACCCACTAAATTCTTTACTCCTCTCTCTCAGGTCTCTCTCTCTTTCTTCTCTTATTTATGTGTTCATGTGTTTTGTTCCCTCCGGCCACCCACCGGACCACCCACCGGACCACCACCCTCATTTTCCCCTTCCCTTGTCCGCCCTTTCCCCTTCCCCTTTCCCCTGCCCCTGGCCGGACCCCGCTGCCACAAAAGGACCACCCCCCTCCTTTTCCCCTTCCCTTTCCCTTTCCCCTGCCCCTGGCCGGACCCCGCTGCCACCAAAGGACCACCCCCTCCTTTTCCCCTTCCCTTTCCCTTTCCCCTTTCCCCTGCCCCTGGCCGGACCACCCGCTGCCACCCACCGGACCACCCCTCATTCTTTATATATGGAACTATACTTTTGGAAACCATATAGTTTCTATTACATACAATATTTTAATCTTAATAACTCAATTAAGTTAGTACTATTATTGACATTTAAAGTTAAAGAATCCTCTAAAAAATGGAGAAAGAGTGATAAACATAGTTGTACAAAATTATAAGGCTGGAACTTGGAAGGTAAGTGGCATGTTGAAAGTGGACGATTGATGAGTATTAAAGTTGTGAATATGTTAGTAAGTTACTACCTTTTCTCAAATTTTGATTGAAGACGGATCGACCCGTCTTAAGTTTAAGACGGATTAAATCCCCCTCATAAAGGGCAAATAAAGTGTAAGTGGGTGATCTCCTCACTTATCTTTTTACGAGAAAAATTCGATCCATTTTAAATTTAAAACGGGTCGATCTTCTTCAATGAGACTTTCAGCTACCTTTTAGTTTCATTAACTTACATGAAAAGTGGTAGTGGACTAGTGGTTGTTTACTTGTGTTCACTAATGCATCGGTGTATGGTCCTTGTTAAGGTACTAATGATTGGATTAAGTTATATTGATTTATGTTAATTTTTTGTTTTGAATTAAGTTTAGTTATTATTAAGTATATAAGTCCAAGTTTTTATGTTTGCGTTATTTTGTTTAAGTTTAATTGTGTTTATTTTTTTTTGTTCATTTATGGTAGACTTAGTACCCGTTCAAGAGTTATACATTAGGTGTAATTCTTGAATAGTCCCCGTTTTGGGACTGTCTTTGAATCTTTAATGCCATTTAGGTGGTAAATACTAATCATTTTTTAATTGTTATTTGACGATTAAGTTTGGTTGACAGTTCCTTTAATGTTCTTTGAATACATATGGAGAGTGACAAGTCATTCAACATTGTGTATTTGGAGAACTATAGGGAATTGCTGCCGAATTTTTGTCTCATAACAATTAATTAAATGATTAGTATTTACTAATGGTATGAAAGATTCAAAGATGGGTTTAGGTTGGAGAGATAAGGACCCCATGAACTCGAATATTATTATTTTTTTTGCAGGTGGAAGATGTTGTTGTTGTTGTTGTTGTTGTTGTTGTTGTTGTTGTTGTTGTTGTTGTTGTTGTTGTTGTTGTTGTTGTTGTGGTTGTGGTTGTGGTTGTGGTTGTGGTTGTGGTTGTGGTTGTGGTTGTGGTTGTGGTTGTGGTTGTGGTTGTGGTTGTGGTTGTGGTTGTGGTTGTTGTTGTGGTTGAGGTTGAGGTTGAGGTTGAGGTTGTGGTTGTGGTTGGAGGTTGGAGGTTGGAGGTTGGAGGTTGGAGGTTGTTTGTTGTTTGTTGTTTGTTGTTTGTTGTTTGTTGTTTGTTGTTTGTTGTTTGTTGTTTGTTGTTTGTTGTTTGTTGTTTGTTGTTTGTTGTTTGTTTGTTGTTTGTTGTTTGTTGTTTGTTGTTTGTTGTTTGTTGTTTGTTTGTGTAATAGGAGTTATTGTTGCTATTATCAGTAGTTATTGTTGTTATTGTTGCTATTAGTAAACTTTTAGTTCTTGTTGTTATTGTTTTGAATATTTATTTAAGTCGATAATAATAATTATAAACGTGTATGTAGATTTGAAATAAAAAGAGTACAACGGGCATGGATGTATGAAAGATTGGATTGTAATAAAAAATTAAGGCAGAAGTTTGTAAAGGGCGTTAATGAATTCATTAATTATGTTAAGAATCAAGAAGATTACGGTAGATGTAAGGAAATTAGGTGCCCATGTGTAAAGTGTAGAAAAATCTGCGTTTCAAGAAGATGTTATTAGTAGTGAGACACTACTATCAATAATTGAAGTGGCAGATGATAATGAAATTATAGAGGAGGAGGAAGAAGAAGCTCAAGTAGAGGACAATAATGAGGAGAAGGTAGAAGAGGAGGAGAAGGAGGATGAGCAGAAGCGGAAGAAAGACGGAGCAGAAGATAAAGAGGAAGATAAAGAGGAAGATAAAGAGGAAGAAGAAGATTTTATAGACTCCCTTTTTAAATACAACATTTCCGAAAACCAATATTTAAGTAGTGATGATGAATAAGATTATTTCTAATTCTTATATTAGTTGAAACTACTTGTTCTATATGTGTGGTCGTTTGTAAAACAATTTATAGTTTTTATTATTTATTAATACCAATATATAGTTTCTTGTCATTTAATTGTACATACATGTTTGTTAATTCATGACAACTTTGAATAGTTTAGTTTTTCTCTATATGGCGGGCGGAGGACGAAGAAGAGGTAGTACTAGTAATGTAGGAAACAGAGGGCAGGAGGATGAGAATGAACGAGTGAATGAAAGGAACGTGCCACCGCCACTGGTGGAGACTACTACTCGCAGAGTCCGCCTCGATCCGGATGAGGAAACAGGTGTATGGTAAGACTAGTTCACTTTTACTTTAACTGTTTAATCATAATTATGATTATTCAAAAATCATAATATTTATATATAATGTATGTATTTAACTATGATCATTAATTTCAGGTTCAGTGACGCAGATGTGGTTAAACTGATCTCGGAGACCATAATCTGGGGGTACAAGGAGCATGCGCCATGTTGGAAAGAGGCGTCAAATAATTTGCGGTCGTCTTGGTGGAACTGGTTTGAGGTATAATTATTTAAAATATTATAATTATATCTATTTAAATTTGTTTTTCTCAATTTATCTTTGTTATTGATTTTTTATTTTTTTATTTATTCACTTAATATTTTCCTAACTTTATGTTTTTAATGATGACAACAAAAGGTTTCTTTCGATCCTCGCCATACAGATATGGTAAGGAAATCTTGGGAAGACGCCATGAAGACCCGTTTACGTCATATGATCTACCGAGCCTCGCAGAAAGACGAGGAGCACAGGCCGAGTTGGATTCCTTTGGACTTGTTTAGAAAGCTTAAGAAGAGGCCTGTCAAAGATCCTGGTTTCGTTGTGAGATCTCAATCAGGCGCGGCTAATCGTAGATCGGGATGTGAAGAGAAGGGAAAGGCGTTGCCTACTCACATTATGGGTAGAAAAAACACCTTGAGAATCATGGACGAAATGGTAAATCTAAAACTTCTTTCATTTTTTATTTATTTATCTAATTATAAATTAATACTTATATATATGTTATACTAACAAGTATTTAAATGGTAGGTCGATAAATCTTCAACTGGTATCCCAAATGCGGTGCAAGTCTTAGAGAAGACAAAGAAGCACCCGTTCCGTGGATGGTTATCAAAAAAACCAGCTCAACTCTATGTAAGTTATGCATTTTTTTTGTTAAGTGATTTATGTTTAATTTGTCATTTATATATTTAATTACATTAACTACTTAATTTAAATGACAATTACTAATTCTGAACTTGTTTGTGATGCAGAATAAGATCATATCAAAGAAGTCTGAGCTTCAAACTCAAGGAGTCGAAAACATCGACGATAATGAGATCTATTATGAGGAGACTGGATTTGACGAGAAAGGGAGATGCTACGGATTGGGACCAGCGGCGAAGCATTTGTTTGACCATCATAGGCACCCTGTTGCTACCTCAAACCCGACTCAGGGCACCCCAAGTTTCGCTACTAAGCTGTCAAAGGAGAACGCTGCACTTAGACAAGAGCGCGACGAGCAGGCTAAAAGGATTGCAGCTATAGAAGAGTACTTGAGTCAGGTTGCAAGAAATTCTACTCAAAACTGCAGAACTGGAGGTCCTAACCAAGGTCGAGACGACTTTGATGATGATAGGGGCGATAATGCTAGGTCCAACCCATTCACCCCTTTCCCTCCTTTCCCTCCAATCACTCCACTGACTTGAGTGATTAGTTAACTATTTGGTACTTTGAACCTTTTATTTGTAAGCCTTTAATTACTTTCATGATATAAAATCAAAACTTTGTTTGGTTTTGTGTTAAATTAGTAACTTTGTTGGACGCGTAACTGCTGGAAAACTTCTGTAATTTGCAGGTTTTTTGTCGTTTTAACTCGTATAAGGGGATGCAGGAAACAGGCGGATGCTGGAAAATACAGGCTTTATTGCGACGGAAATTCCGTCGCAAACATTGACTGACTTACAGCCAAGTCAAACACAAAGTCAATACTTGCGACGGAAAGTCAACCTTTTGCGACGGGAATTCCGTCGCAAACGTTGATTTTATGTTTGACTTGTCAAACATTCAGTCAACTTTTGCGACGGAATGTTAACACTTGCGACGGAAATTCCGTCGCAACAGTTGACTTTCTGTTTGATCCCAACTCAAGTCAGTCAACTTTTGCGACGGCTACTCCGTCGCAAAGGCTTGACTATCCGTCGCAAATATGTGCGACGGAATAATCCGTCGCAATTACTACTCTTTGCGACGAAAATAAGCGACGGACACTATCCGTCGCAAATCCGTCGCAAATCAGTCTTTAGCGACGGAAATTCCCTATCTAGCGACGGAATAATCCGTCGCAACTCGAACTTTATTTTGTAGTGGAAACTAAGTCGGTGAATTGTGAATAACGTTGAATTGACAATAACGGTAAATAAAATGCATGTGTGACGATTTTGGCATGAGCGGAAATAAAGCAAGCAATCAAGCAAAAATAAAATCCTAGTATGGCCACCTAGCTAATCAAAATTAACTAGATAGTTACAAATTCGGAAACCAACTCCTTGGTCCCTTGCCTCTTCACTTGGAACACCTTCCAAATTGGCACCGTCTTGAGGGAGTCACCGGTCCTCATAAAAAAAAATTACAAATATACAAATATACAAATTCCTATTATACATTTATTCTATAAATTAAAATTATTAAATTATACAAACCGGCGATACGAGATCGCAATAAAATTACAACCAAACCGTTATTCCCTTACATTACGGGTAATAACGATTAAAAAACAACTAGGCCATACTAGGTACAAAATTTGCATAAATTATTAAATAAATGACATTCATTCATTCAACCATAAATAAAATAAATTGCTGCAAAATTCATGCCAAAAATCGCCCTAAACACATTCATGCTCATTGTAGCTTGATTTTACGGGATTTATTGATTTTTAACCATTAAAAATCAATATCAACATTTAAATCTCATTTAAATTCAAACTAATTAACTAAACTGATTTAGAACTCAAAGTTAGTCACTACTAATTTTGTTGGTCATTAATTAGATCGATTTGATTTCATTTTCTAAATATTACGGTTTAATCATAACAATTATGAAATAAAACCAAAATAAAATATAAACATCATAAAATTTGAAACCAAAAATTTTTTACATTCTGGAACAATTCCAGGAACTATAAAAATAAAAAACATTTGCTCAAAAATTTTAAATTAATTTTATGAACAAATAGCTTTGTATTTAATGGTTTTTTCAAATAAAAACATTAGATATAGTAAAACAGTGAAACAAGTTATGAAATTTCACCAACAGTATCAACATCAGAATGTGAAATGTAAAAAAATTTTCAAGACCAGAAATGGACGTTTCAATTTTATGAACATTATAATCTCATATTATCGACTTTTATCGTATAAAAATCAATGAACATGCAATACATAAGTAAAAGTTACGAAATTTTACATACAATATTTAAGACATATGCATGTGAGATCATATTAAAATTTCATGGCCATAATCAACATGAAACTATTTTTAGTTAACTTTTAACTCATAAAATGCATGTTAACTCGGTTTAAACACCAAAAATCAAAATAAATAGCAAATTAATCCCTAAAATCACGAAATTTAACCACAAACATTTAGGGGTCATTAGGTATACATGCACAAAAACCTTTCGTCAGAATCGTATTGTAACTCAAAATCTTTGATTTATTAGTTATCTTATAACTTTAATAAAAATGTCCAAAATGAACATGCATGCTACAAGCTAGCTCTGATACCAATTGTAAGTCCGTTTTTCTAATTAGTTGCTAAATTACTTGTTAATTTAGTATTTAATGATCTATGTAACATGCATGCAAATATAAAGACATTTATATAAAGAAGAAATTTCCTCACATTGATATGGAAAATATATGGGCACAACAAGAACTCCTTCTTGTTGTTCTTGAGCTACAAATATGGATGAACACAAGTAATCTCCAAAGTAGAAGACCTCCTCTAAGTTGCACCAAGATGAACCCAAATAATCTACCCTTATTATTAACTAGATAATAAGATAGATGATATACTACTAATATTAGACTATATTACTACACTAGTAATACTTAAGAAATATTAGTATATGAGAGTTTTTAGTGAGAGGAAGAATTTTAGAGAGAAGTGTAAAATTGAACAAAATGAAGTAGTTGAAAAATGAACAACAATTGTTCATTATAAGGCCATTTTGGCCGGACCACTTTGTCCAAAAATGGACTCTTATTTTGTTTAATTTGATCACATGCATTAGAGTGGAGTGTTGTAGTATATGTGATGATTATTACTACTTGATATGTCACTTTCAATTTGGTGACTTAAGAGTGTAAACAAGAGCAACAATCATCACCATGTAACTACAATATAACCGGCCATTATGGCCTAGTTTGGTCCATATTGATTTTTGATATTTGTCTCACAAATACTTATTGATCATATGGTTAATTATCTTGTATAATTAAGTGTTAATTTGATCATATAACAATTATATGACTCAATTAAATAAATAATATGTACTTAACATTTTAAGTAATATTTTACCATTATATCAATATATAATGGGTCCCACAATGCTTAGTTAATTTATTTTACAACTCCTTGTAAATATAATTAACTAATTACCTCTATCTCAAAACCTCAACTAATTTAGTAATTTAACGATTAATTACTAAGTTAAATCTTATTTAATCGTATTAAAATAAGATATAAATTTATTAGTCAATTATCGCATAATTGAAAAATAAGTTTAATCGAATTTGAGTTCTTAACTCAATTTCTAACAATTAACTCTCGTACATATCGAATATATGTAATGTACTAATTAACTGTATCGTATACAAATAATTAGTTACTATTTGGATTTCATCCTTTAGGTGTGACCGAAAGGGATCAGTTGATCACCGCCGTCAAACGACAATAACGTCAAACTCTAGTCAGCCAACCGTTATTGATTTACGTTAATCAACTGACTAATCATATATATAGTCAATAAATATCCCAATTATATTCCTTAATAAGATTTATTATGTGGCGCACTATTGTGGAGGACACCTACTCCAACAATCTCCCACTTGTCTGACACAAGTGTGCGTCACCGATTCTCTTGTCTCTTTATCACATCTCCCACTCAACGCAAGGTGTCTTCCAGGTCGCACTTGCGATTGACAATATCTAGAGTGGTTTTCTCGATAGGGAGAGTAACTGTCTGACCGGAAAATCTACCATAGATCTCTTTCCGAGCGTGGCCACGCATTTACAGTAACTTCTCCTCGAGTGGCCTAAAGATGTTTTTACCCAACGTGGGTGGACAATTCCTGTTGATCCATCTACTCTGTATGATGCAGATCACCATGATCCAGAAGAAGTCCATCGGCCTCCTTTTACGGCACGACCTAGAACATCAACCAAAACCAATCGGAAACTGCACCGACTCAGATAGACGGTCGCCAGTCAAAAGAATCGACTTATAGGAATAAGATAGAAGACCCTGCCACGACCAGGCATCAAATGAATTGATTTAAGGGTCTCTACAATGTCACTGTCCGACAGAGTGTCATACAGTCTGTCTATGTAAACGACCAGTCATCTCCATGACCCCATGGTGCTGAACCAACCATCGATCGACTTACAATCTAGTCATTTCGAGACGTCACCTCATTGAGTGACTAGGGACAAAATACTAAGTTCATCCTGTTCACTTGAATTGGGTTCAACCTTTCTTTCAACCAATTCGGATAAACAAAGTATTAAAATTTAGTCAAACTAAATAAGGAGTTTTTAATGAAACTCTAACAATGAATGCGATTATCAAATATTTGGAAAAATTGATACGTTATCAATAATTTCATATCTTATAATCTTTAGCAATTCAGGTACATATTTCAATCCCATTGAAATGACATGACTATCATGTTCAGCCTGCAAAAGCATAGCTAATGGATTAGCAATACTTGCATCTCTCCCATCGTTCTGATCGCTATTTCTTTTTGTCTACGTAATCTCATATTACATAAAACTTTCTGAGTACGTGTCTAGTTTTGAATCTAGACTTAGGACTCTTGGCCTAAAGGTAGCTCCCACTGTTTTACCAGTATCATGGGATAGGATATACAACTATAGGAACTACTTCTAGTCCCTCCAATACTGTCGAATCCAAGCTACTTTCATATGCATCATCATATGATGCAATGTACTCTATTTCCGTTGTGAAATCCGCAATGATAAACTGCCTGGAACACTTCCAGCGGATACATGACATTTATATTTGAAAATGTCACTCCTACTTGAAACCTTTCCAATAGTCTTTTCTGCTTGGAACTCTTCCAACAGATAAATCTTCTATAAAACACAGCCAGCTCGTGATTTCAAATCACTTTGATCAGTTTGGAAACTGAAGTCTGTGTAATCCTTACACGCAACTCATTTTAAACTTCAAACACATGGAACATATCTTTTAGTCCTTCGCAAGTACTAAGGATGTTCTTTATGGCTATCAAGTGACTCTCACTTGGATTTGATTGCAAATGATTCGTCATATTCAAAGCATGCGAAATGTCGGATTGAGTATACATCACAGCGTATATAATTGATCCCGCAGCGGAAGCAAAAAGGAATCAATTTATCATGTGTTCAACTTCCTTGAACTAGTCAAAGATCTTATCAATATAAGAATTTTGACTCAACGCTAATATCCTTTTAGATTTATCTTCATAAATCCAGATATCTAAAAGATGTATTCTACTTCTCCAAAATATTCCATCATTTAAAATGATCAATATGTCTCCACATATAAGACTGATGAAAACCATATTACTCCCACTAAACTTCATGTATAAACATAATTCCTCGAGATATCGAGAAATATTTTATGACATGATTGACACACCAATTCCAACTCTTTAGTGTTTACTTAATACCTCCTCTTAAGCTTGCAAATTAACTTAGGATAGTTAGGATCTACGAACCCACAGGTGAATATAAAATATACTACCTCTTCTAAAATCGTATTCAAGAAGGTGGTTCTTGAGATCCAGTTGGCATCATACTATTATGATATGCTGTAATCGCTAAGTATATTCGAATGGATCACAGAATTAAGGTTGGTGCAAAACTCTTTGCCTACCAAGTTATCTTTGAAAACATTTTAATGTTCATCCATGCAAATTTCGATCTTAAAAATCAATTTACTTTGAAGAGGTCGTACTTCTTCAAGTAAAATTTACCAGGTCACATACCTGACCATCATGCATGGAGTCCATTACGAATCGTATGACTCTAAGCCATAGCAAGAAGTTGGGACTAAAAACAGTCTTTTATAAGTCGCATATTAGAATTCATCACTATTAAGGAGCGATAAAATTCCATCTGACCTCCTAGGTTCCGAAGAAACAACTACTGAACAAGCAATGAAGAAAACTTTTTTCGGACCATATGCTCAGTTTGTGGCTCTTGAAACATTTTTTCCCACTCTGTCTTATCAAGATATAATCGTATTTTTATTGAAAGACAGCATTACGAGTCACAAACGCTTTGTTCTCGTGGTCAATGTGGGATTATGGAGCATTTGTTTCATTCAAATAACTTATAAATTAGGTACGCTACCTACCCATATCGTATATGGAATGAAATCAGACTGTTTTAAATGTGTTTTAATATGGTGGAAAAAGAAATAGCAGACAAAAATATTAAGATCCCAAGGTTAGTCAAAATGGCTCAGTTTGACTTTACAAAGACAAAACCATATCGTATAAGGTTCTGTTTCTCTATTCAACAACATCTTATCTAATAATGTGTGTTAGAGAAGTTAACTCGTGAAACTATTTCACAATACTTTTGGTGAAAATAAAAGTCAATACTTAGATATTATAGTTATGATTTACTCGTAAGTCCTTGTCTAATACTCTTGGTGATTAACTATTTCACATTAAAGCTCTTTGAACTTTTCAAAGATTTCTCATAGCACCTCATTAAGTAGAATCAAATATAATATCTACTTAAATCGTTGGTAAATAAAAGTGAAATAGTCATAACCATCTCTGGTTGTGTTTGCTATTGGTCCACGCATATTCTTATGTAATAGGGCCAATAACTCACTAGTTCGATTTCCTTTTAAATAAAAAGGGGCACGAATCATCTTGCCTTGAATACAAGATTTGCACGCACCATAAGATTAAAAATCAGATGGTTTAGGGATAGTTGTCAATACTAGCCTCTTAATGTGCTACACAATCCAGAATTAAGATTAGATTAGGGTCACCAATTTTGAGCCTTTACAATCTATATGACAAGTAATTACTAGTTTAGGTCAAGAATATAATTACCTTTGATTGGTATGGGATAACCATTGACCAAGTATAGGCATAAAAAGATACAACGCTTGTTCTATTCACAAAAGTGAAACACTTGTGTCGTACACTAAAGTGGATATTATATTCTTTATTTAGAGGTTATGTACATAATAACGTTTATTGAAGTATACCTCTAAATCCAAAACTAGATTGATCAGATTATAACTTTTATATGTCTCTATAGAAATAAAACTACAATAGTTATATTTCCCTTGTAGGTCGACATTTAATCATGGTTAGTCGTCGCACGAATCATTATTATATGCATTGAATACATCGATGAAAACCATAATGGGTATCTAATACCCAAAAATTGCATTTAGCAAAATAAATGTCGATCATATAGATATTATGGGTGAAAATAGTACACCCAATTTCCAACTCTTTAGAAAACTTGGGGCAGATTCTTTTCTTGTGTCCTACACTGTAGAATCGTCAAAACTTGGGTTCGACACCTTGCTTGGGTTTTGACTTTACTATTCAAAATAGTTTTGCCCTTTTCCTTTGCCTTGTGCCAAACTCGTGTCCAACCTACTCTTGAACCTCGTCTTAACAATTAAGAATATAAACATCATTCTTAGTGCTCCCACTCACTTTCATGAATCTCTACTTAGACAAGTATATTAGAATTATTGTGAAGACTATTCTTCATTTTATTCATGGTTTTACCTTCAAAAGGATAAACCTTTCATGAAGTGACTACGGTATTTGGTTATTCACGATTTAAATAAATCGATTAACCTAGTCGTCCCAACTGATTTGGCCTCTTTTGAGGTAAGTCTCGATAAGGAGCATAATGACGACAAACCAAAATACAAATATTTTTCTTTGAAGCAAAAAATTTTGATGTACCATTGTTTTAAAAAGACGTTACTAAAAATCAAAACGTTTTTGACTAAGTGTGACTTATTCATTTACTCTTCATAAGAGACATTTGCAATGGTGAATATGAGGATCAAAAGATAAAATTCATTTTGTCTTTAGCTACTGTAACACCCGGAAATGTACCCTATTTTTCTAGTAGAAATATTTTACGAAACTTTTTCAGTAATTTAAGTTTTAAATTATAATTTTAAGTTCCGAGTCGAATTTAGAATTTCCGAGTTCGTATTTGGAATTTCTACGAGATTTCATGAAAAAGCCGTCTTAAGTCTAGTTTGACTTTCTGGACTTTGGAAATCGTCTTTGACTTTTTCTCTCATAACTCACACTACTCCCTCTTTAACCTAATATTTCATTTCATCACAAAAATCAAACACACTTTTCTTTCTTCTTCCTTAAGCAACTTTTCCTCTTTGAATATCGATCTTAGAATTGGCGTAGTTTCTTCGTTACTCGATAGAATTTACGTAAGTTTATCTTATTCTTCCTCCCGTACCTTCCTCTATCCGTATTGATAATAAAATTATCGTCTTTCTCGCTTTTTAAGCATTCCGTCTTTCTCAAGATGAACTTTATTCATCTTTTTACGATCTATTTGTAGGTGGCGACCTCCAAGATCCCGACAAAGACTATTTCCTTATAGAAGAGGAGCTTGACGATCATTAGAGACGCTAAAAGGTAACGGTGAAGGGTTACTCGGTATCACTTACGTGTTTTACATGTTATTATGCTAGAAAATCGTATTAGATTACGATTAGGAAGATTAGGATCCATGCTATGAGTAATGAATGATGTTATATGATGAATATTGATGATATATATTGATTGTTGATGATTATTGGAAGTATAATTGAGATTTGAAATGAATTGGTTGAGTATTGGAAGCTCTCGGATGAAGGGGTGTTCCCAGCCGGTCGACCGGCCGCCGGTCTGACCACCGGCTGAGAACACTCCAGTAACTCATTTCTGAAACTTGGTTTTGCATGAAGAGGTGCTCCAGGCCGGCCCACCGGCCACCGGTCAACCCACCGGCCTGGAACACATCAGTATTGAAGTTTTGAGTTTGGTGTGATTGTCTGTGCCGGTCGACCGGCCGCCGGTCGACTGACCGGCCCAGACCCTCTTTCTCTGTTTTTGGTTTTTGCCTGTGTTCTGAGCCGGCCCACCGGCCACCGGTCTCCTGCCCGGCCTGCAACACGGCTGTGTTGTTTTCCTTTGACTTTTGAAACTCGTAATTTATATTAGTTCGCATGATCGGTTTATCATATAATTTTACGTACTGTCTTATAATATTCATGTTTTGGATTTATGATATCTCTTTCGCATGTATCACATGTTTGGTGACGGTTTTCGATATGTTCCCACTTTGAGTCGGTTTTTACAAATGAGTCGGTTTCAGCACTATTTTGTCTTGTGCTTTGTATTCTCATTCCCTTGGCTACCTTTCCGTTCGTAAGGCTGGAATGTCGGAACGGGGAGGTATCCTACTGCTTA